>PVIW01004764.1:0-106564 GCA_004026585.1 Noctilio leporinus | reverse complement strand
AGTGATACCAGAAGGAGAAGAGAAATAAGGAATGGAAAACCTGTTCAAAAAAGTAATGATATAAAATTTCCCTAACATGATGAGTGAAAACAATACTCAAGTTCAGGAAGCACAGAGGGTTCCAATGAAGATGAATCCAAACAGACCCACTTCAAGACACACTATAATTAAAATGGCAAATTTCAAAGACAAAGAGAGAATCCTAAAAGCATCAAGAGAGAACAGCAAATAACATATAAGGGGGCTCCGATGAGGTTATCAAACAATTATTCAACAGAAACATTACAAGCGAGAGGGAATGGCAAAAAATATTCCAAGTAATGGGAAACAAAGGCCTGCAACCAAGAATATTCTACCCAGCAAGGCTCTCATTCAAAATGGAAGGAGAAATAAGAAGTTTCCCAGACAAAAGAAGACTAAAAGAGTACATCTCTACCAAACCAGCATTGCAAGAAATGCTAAAGGGTCTGCTTTAAAAAATAAAAATAAAAAAGAAACAGAGAGAGACAGAGAGGAACACAGGTAAAAAAGGGGGAATGGCAATAAATAAATATCAATCAATAATAACCTTAAATGTAAATGGATTAAATGTGCCAATCAAAAAACATAGGGTAGCTGAATAAATAAGAAAACAAGACCCACATATACGCTGTCTTCAAGAGACCCATCCCAGAACAAAAGATCGACACAGATTGAGAGTGAAGGAATGGAAAAATATATATCAAGCAAATGGACATGAAAAAAAGGCTGGAGTAGCAATACTTATTTCAGACAAAATAGATTTCACAATGAAGCCCATCAAAAGAGACAAAGAAGGACATTTCATAATACTTAAGGGAACACTCCATCAAGAAGAACTAACTCTGGTAAACATATATGCACCCAACATAGGAGCTCCCAAATATATAAGGAAAATCTTGCAGGACTTCAAGAAGGATATAGATAGCAACACATTAATAGTAGGGGATTTTAATATCCCGCTATCAACAATGGACAGATCTTCCAAACAAAAAATCACCAAGGATGTTGTGGTATTGAACAACACTCTAGAGGAAATGGGCCTAACTGATGCATACAGAGTCTTTTACCCCAAAGAAGCAAAATACACATTCTTTTCAAACGCACAAGGATCATTCTCTAAGATAGACCACATGGTAGGTCACAAGACAAGTCCCCGCAAATACAGGAAAATTGAAATCATACCAAGCATCTTCTCAGATCACAATGGATTGAAACAAGAAACCAATCTCAAGGGAAAAAACAAAAACACTCTAACTCATGGAGACTGAATAACATGTTTTTAAGTAATGAATGGGTTAACAATGAGATCACAGATGAAATAAAAAAGCTGCTGGAAACAAATGGCAAGGAATACACAACAGTCCAAAACCTATGGGACACAGCAAAGGCAGTTCTCAGAGGGAAATTCACAGCAATACAGGCCTACTTAAAAAGGTCAGAAGAAGCTTATATAAACAACCTAACCATAAAGCAGCAAGAACTAGAGGAGCAACAACAAACAAAGCCTAGAGCAAGGAAGGAAACAATCAAGATCAGAGCAGAATTAAATAATTTAGAGACTCAAACTTCGATGCAAAGAATCAACAAGTCCAGGAGCTGGTTCTTTGAAAAAATAAACAAAACTGACAAGCCTTTAACCAGACTCATCAAGAAAAAGAGAGAGGACCCAAACAAATAGAATCAGAAATAACAGAGGAGAAATCACAACTGATACTTCAGAAATACAAAGGATTGTAAGAAATTACTATAAATAACTATATAACAAGAAATATGACAACCTGGGTGAAATTGGACACATTTCTGGAAATGTATAACCTACCAAAACTGAATATAGAAGAAGCAGAAATCTTGAAAAGACCAATAACAATTAATGAAATTGAAGAAGTAATCCAAAATCTCCTGAAGCACAAGAGCCCTGGACCAAATGACTACATAGTTGAATTTTACCAAACATTTAGAGAAGAACTAACTCTTATCCTTCTCAACCTATTCCAAAAAATCCAAGAAAAGAGAAGACTCCCAAACTCTTTCTATGAGGCCAATATTATTCTAATTCCAAAACCAGGTCAAGATACAACTAAGAAGGAAAACTACAGCCTAATATCTCTGATGAACATAGATGCTAAGATTCTCAACAAAATATTGGCCAACCAGATCCAGCAATACATTAAAAAGACCATACACCATGATCAAGTGGCTTTTATCCCAGGGATGCAAAGATGGCACAACATTCACAAATCAATAAATGTAATATACCACATCATCAAAATGAAAGACAAAAACCATATGATCTTATCAATAGATGCTGAAAAAGCAGTTGATAAAGTACAGCAACCATTTATGATAAAAACTCTCAGCAAAATGGGAATAGAGGGAACATACCTCAAAATCATAAAGTCCATATATGAGAAACCTGAAGCCAACATCATACTCAATGGGCAAAAACTAAAAGTTTTCCCCCTAAGATCAGGAACAAGACAAGGCTGTCCACTTTCTCCTTTTCTGTTCAACATCATTTTGGAAGTTCTAGCCATAGCTATCAGAGAAGAAAAAGGAATCAAAGGGATCCAAATTGGAAAGGAGGAAGTCAAACTGTCATTATTTGCAGATATGATAGTGTACATACAAAACCCAAGAGACTCCACCAGAAACCTACTCAACCTAATAAACAAATTTAACAAAATAGCTGGATTTAAGTCAATATCCAGAAATCAAAAGCATTTTTATATACCAATAATGAAACATCAGAGACAGAAGCTAGAAAACAAATCCCATTTACCATAGCAACCAGAAAAGTAAAGTACTTAGGAATAAACTTAACCAAGGAGGTAAAAGATCTGTACTCAGAAAACTACAGAACATTGAAGAAAGAAATTAAGGAAGATATGAATAAATGGAAGCACATACCATGTTCATGAATGGGAATAGTGAGCATCATTAAAATGTCCATACTACCCAAAGCAATCTATAGATTCAATGCAATCCCGATTAAAATACCAATGACATTCTTCACAGAACTAGAAAAAATACTTCAAAAATTTATATGGAGCCAAAAATGCCCAAGAATAGCCACAGCAATCTTGAGAATCAAGAACAAGGTAGGAGGAATCACAATACTGGACATAAAACTATACTACAAGTCTACTGTAATCAAAACAGTCTGGTACTGGCATAAGAATAGACATATAGATCAATGGAACAGAATAGAGAGCCCAGAAGTAAACCCAGGACTCTATGGTCAAATAATATTGGACAAAGGGGGAAGGAACATAAAATGGAATAAAAACAGTCTCTTCAACAAATGGTGTTGGGAGAACTGGATCAGGACATGCAAAAAAATAAAACTAGACCACCAATTTATACCATATGCCAGAATAAACTCAAAATGGATAAGGGCCCCCCTGGCTGGTAGCACAGTGGATAAGGTGCTGGCCTGCAAACCCAAAGGTTGCTGGTTCGATTCCCAGCCAGGGCACATAACGAGGTTGCAAGCCCGGTCTCCAGCCAGCTCTGTAGCTGGAGGCAGGTGAAAGGCAACTACACATTGATGTTTCTCTCCCTCTCTGCCTCTCTCACTTCCCCTCTCTCTAAAAATAATAAATAAAATATATTTTAAAAAATGGATAAAGGACTTAAACATAAGTAGTGCCACCATAAAGGTCCTAGAGAAAAATATAGGCAGTAAAATTTTAGATATCCTACAGAGAAATATGTTTACTGATACTTTACCAAGGGCAAAGGTGAAGGAAATAAAAAAACAAATCAACAAATGGGACTATATCAAATTGAAAAGCTTCTGTTCAGCTAAAGAAAACACCAGCAAAATTCAAAGGGAACTAACTGTATGGGAAAACATAATTGCCAATGATACCTCAGACAAGGGTTTGATCTCCAAAATATATAAAGAACTTATGCAACTCAACACCAGGGAGACAGACGGCCCAATTAAAAAATGGGCAAAAGACTTGAACACACAACTCACTGAGGAAGACCTACAAAGGGTCCAAAGACATATGCAAGAATGCTCAACATCACTAGCCATCAGAGAGATGCAAATTAAACCCACAATAACATACCACCTCACACCTGTCAGAATGGCAATCAACAAATGAACAAACAACAAGTGTTGGTGAGGATGTGGGGCAAAGGGAACCCTCGTGCACTGTTAGTGGAAATGCAGGCTGGTGCAGCCACTATGAAAAACAGTATGGATTTGCCTTTAAAAACTAAAAATGGAACTGCCTTTTGATCCAGAAATTCCACTATTGGAACAATACCCGAAGAACCTTGAAATACCAATTCATAAGAACCTAAGTACCCCTCTGTTCATAGCAGTGCTATTTACAATAGCCAAGTGCTAGAAACAGCCAAAGTGCCCATCAGTGGATGACTGGACCAAAAAACTTGGTACACAATGGAATACTACACAGCAGAAAGAAAGAAGGAACTCCTAACCTTTGCAACAACATGGATGGAACTGGAAAGTATTATGCTTAGTGAAATAAGACAGTCAGTGCAAGATAAATACCATATGATCTCATCCATTTCAGAACAATAATGAACAAAACAAACAAACAAGCAAAACAGAACCAGATACATGAATACAATGAACAGATCTCCAGTGGGCATAGGGGAGGGGGGAGGTAAGAGAGGGGAGAGGAGGAGGCAAAGGAGGGGAGCAGTTTAGTCAAAACCATGGACAAGGACATCAAGTGGGATTGACTTTTGGTGGGGGAGTGGGTGGGTGGGGAAGGGGACAGAGGGAAGGAAAAAGGGGATGGACATAATAAAACAAGAATAAAATTAAATTTAAAAAAAGCAGGTATTTAGGAGAAGACTTGATGATATGGTAAATGCTCTATTCAAGATATATAATTCAATGAAAGAATTGTGATTCTCTAATTACACTAAAACTTGATGCAAAAAGTAGTTGGAACATTAGCAATATTATCTGATTATATAGTTATCAACTTCATATTTTTCTTTTACATATAGATTCTATATTTAGCATATAATTATAATAGAAAAATTAAAAATGCTGTTTTGAAAACACAGTATTTAAAAGTCCATTCATAATAAGGATTGGGATACTGATGCTAAGGGGTTTTTTTTTTTTTTTGATAGGACAGGAGTTTATATAGCAAATATAAAATAATTGGTAAAGCCTAAATTTCAAAATTAAACATTACTAATTCCCTTAAAAAATACATTATGCCACAGTCTATCTGACAAAATGTTCTAAGATTTTCTTCATCATCTTGAAACTAACCTTATTAAGTGTTTTAACATACAACACGTTAGTTTCCACCTGGAGACAGGTTTGTGTACAGGATGTGGGTGCTTGGGAAGCAGTGTGCCCTTGCTGCACAGAAGTAGACAGCGGCATCTTCCATTTGGGTGTTTGCTATGTTCAGGGAGAAATGTTTAGCCGCCTTATTGAATAAAACAGTGAGTCTTTCATGCTCGGTTTTGTTCTTACTTGAATAAATATCTATAATGAGCTGGAGACCTTTTTCAGCTTCTTGTTTATACCATGGGAAGTAGCTTGAGGAACTGTCTGAATAAGAACAGGTGATAACAGAGGTGTTTCCTTCCTGGACAGTCAAGGTAGGAGGATGCTGATCCAGTCTCTGTCCTTGGCTGACCCCTATGCAACAAGAAAAAAGCAGAGAAAGAAGAGTGACCATATTATTATGCTTCAGAATTTTTTCTCTACAGTAACTAAGGAAACCCAAATAAAGCCATTCTTGTCTTTTGAAGAATGTCCACTAATACAGTCTATTTCCCATTAACTCTCAACTTACAGTCTAGCTTCAGCCAAAAGAACATGAAAAATGTTCTAACGGACATCTTCATTCTTCTTACTTAAGATCAATTGTGGACCTGCAACCTACAGCCAAGGGAGCTACTGCTTTTATCAAGCTATCTCTCTCTCTTTTTTTAAATTTCTCTAACAACCCAAAAAAGGGAGTTTCTCACATTTTTTACCCAGCCAATAAGAAAAGGACTGTGTTTCCATCAAAGCCTATTCATTCAGAATCCACTAAAATGAACCCTCCACATATTCTGCATTAGCAGAGGTGCACTACCATCTTGTGGTCACATCCATAACTACTGAACTTGAAGATTAATGTTCTCTTATCCTCTGCCTATGAGAGACTCAGACATGGAAAGGCAGCATTAAATCAAACAAATTAATTCTTAGATCAGAGATAAGGAAGAATGTAAAGATCAAGATTTATACCTCTGCAGCCATGTGAGTCATTGTTAATATTTTGCAAAGATGCAGATGCTGCTGGTATTTATTCAATAATGGCTCAGGTTTACATGTTTGAAATTTGGAAAGTGCCATGATTCACTCTCATAAACACAGAACGTATAAAGCCTTCATTTTCAAGGTATGGTACATACACACAGTGGCATACTACTTGGCCATAAAAAGGAAGGAGCTCTTACCTCGTGGGACAGTATGGATGGACCTAGAGGGTATTGTGCTAAATGAACTAAGTTATACCAAAAACAAACAAACAAACAAAAAAAAACCAATACTGTGCTTTATGTGGAAACTAATAAACAAAATAAAAAAATAAAATAGAAACAGACTTAGATGCAGAGAATAGACTGGGATTTGTCAGAAGGGAGAGGGAGCAGACAGATGGATGAAAAAGTTGAAAGGATTAAGGGGTACAAGTTGGTAGTTACAGAATAGTCACAGGAATGTAGATTATAGCATAGAGAATATAGTTAATATTATAAGAGCTATATATGGGAGCCAGGTGGATACTTGGAGAAGCATGGGAAATATTCTGTAAAATACATGATTTTCTAACCACTTTGCTGTACATCTGAAACTAATACAAAATAATATTGAATGCAAACTGTAATTGAGAAAAATATTTATTTTATTGTTATTCAATACAGTTGTACAACTGTACAACTCTCCCCCACTTACTCTCCCCTGTCCAGTCCCCTCCACCTGCCCCCAGTCAATCCCCCACCCTGTTGTCCATATCCATGGCTCCTTTATATTTGTCCTTGACCAGACCCTTCCCTTTCTTCCCTTGTTACCCCCTTCTTCCCTCCGCTCTGGTTGTTGTCAGTTTTTTCCATATTCCTTTGGCTCTGGTTCTATTTTTCTCATATGTTTGTTTTGTTCATTAGGTTCTTGTAGTAGGTGAGATCATATGGTATTTGTCTTTCACCATCTGACCTATTTCACTAAGCATAATACTCTCCAGTTCCATCCATGCTGAGATGAAAGTTTGGAATCTCATTCAAAAAAGTCTTTAAATGTTATCATCAGATAATGTTTCTACAGAAACCATTTTTCTAAAATGCTTTAGCTCTTCATGTAAATCAGTTTCATGTAAGTCTGAATTTAATTTTTTAAGACTTTTTTTCAGACATTTTAGGGTCATAGAAAAATGAGGAAGAAGGCATTGAATTTCCAATATTCCTCCTGCCCCCACATGTGCATAGCCTTCTCTATCATGAACTTCCTCACAAGAGTGGTATATTTCTTACAATTAACAAAATGTATTGCTCACATCATAATTACCCAAAGCCCATAGATCACCACAGAGTTTACTCTTGGTGTTGTACATTGTGTGGGTTTATACAAATGTATAATGACCTATATCAAACATTGTTATAGTATCAGAGAGACTAGCTTCACCTCCTTAAAAGTCCTGTTCTCTTCCTAGTCATCCCTTCCACTCCATTCAACACCTGGCAACCATTGATCTTTTCACTGTCTCCATAGTTTTGCCTTTTTCACAATGTTGTATGATTGTACTCATATAGTATATAGCATTTTCAAGTTGGCTTTTTTATTTAGTAATATAAATTTAACTTTTCCCTATCTTCTCATGGCTTGATATCTCATTTCTTTTAGTGCTGAATAATTTTCCATTGTTTGGATGGACCAGAATTTATTTATCCATTCATCTACTAAAAGATGTCTTGATTGCTTTCAAGTTTTGACCATTATGAATAAAACTGTAGTAAGCCCCTGTGGTCAGGATTTTGTATAGACATAATTTTTCAACTTCTTTAGGTAAATATCCATGAGCAACATTACTATGTCATATGGTAAGAGAATACTAAGTTTTGTAGACACTGTCAGATTACTCTATTGAAATGTCCTTTGTACACACATTCCCCTGTGAAGTTTACTGCTCCCCTTTGCTGCCTGTCAAAGCCCCAGAGAGTGAAATCATGCAAAGATGCAGCAGGTGGTCCTGACAGCTACCTGGTTCACATACCCTGGCTGTGACCATGACCCTGAGTCTGCATGTGTTCCTGTCCTGTGTCCTGCAGTTACATGAGTTACATGTATCTCTTCTGCTCACTTACATGTTCCAAGAACTTATGGGACTTCACTTAAAAAACACAAGTATAAAAATAAAATTATTAAGAATTTTGATAGAGTGATACAGAACCTTATATCAAAGACAGGAGGGTTCCTTCTGTAACTGCACAGGTCACGTGCTCAGGAAGCTGGTCCTGCTCCCAGCTTCACCAGAGTCTGTCCTTCTGTCTTCATTTAATTCTGGGGCCCCTTTCCTTCTAGTCTATGTTCTCACATTAACATAAAAAACATGCAGTTTGGAATCCCACTTGCATTGCAATTATTTCCAAGAAAGTTTAAACTTTGTGTTTGGTGGTCAGAAGTCTTTGTCTCTGGCTACAATAGGTAAGGTAGTTTTAAGATAGTTGAAGTTTTCTCCTCACTTTTTCAGACTATGAATGATTTTACAAAATCATGAATAATAGATTCACTCAAAATACCAGAAAGAGTAGTGACTTTTAATGGAGCAGAATGAAAATTTCCATGTTCCCTGCCATACAGGTTTTGTTGAGAAATGACCTAGACAGAACCGTGGTAATTTGGTGGTGGGGATGTAAATCGGGGAAGCCTGTATGGAAATAGCATAAAGATTCCTCAAAAAATGAATAAAGCTTCCATAAGACCCAGCAATCTCTGTTGGTATATATCATCCAAAAGAAATTGAAAATACTTGTTTGTAAAGATGTATGTAGCCCTATGTTTATTTCAGCATTACTCATAATAACAAAGGCATAGAAACAACCTAAGTATCCTTCAATAGATGATTGGATAAAGAAGTTGGGGTACATACCTCAAATAAAATATTACTCAGTCATAAAAAATTATAAAATATTGAGAACCAAGATTGCGGAGGAGTAAGTGGAGTTACACCAATCTCCTCTCAGGACCAATCTGGAACTACAACTTAACTGGGGAAAAATCATCCAGAATAACCAACAGAATACCAGCTGGAGAGAAGTCTTATAACCATGGACAGAATAGAAGAGGCCCCTTCATCACAATGTGATTGGTAGGAAGTGGGGAGACTCAAGAGGAGTGGCTGGGCCCCCATGGGTGGCAACTGAAGGGATGGAATCAGGGGTCCCATCTGAGATAGGCTTCCCAGCCTACAGCAACACTGTCAGGCCAGAGAGTAAAATAGCATCCAGCTGTGAAAAGCAAAAAAGCAGCCAGGTTTAGCTGGCTGGAAAGAAAGATGGAGTTCTTAAAGGGATCAAGTATGTGGGTGAAAATACATGGACACCCATTTACAGTGGTCTCTAGCAGAGGGAGGACAGAGCGGACTAGAGGCACCTAAGGAGAGTTTGGGGTGGTGGCTTTGAGGAGAAAAATGAGGGAGCAGCCCACAAGGTCTCAGTGCTGACCCATTCCCCATACAGCAGGCAGACCACTCTTCTCCAAGTGGCTGTAGCCTGAGGGGAAGCGGTAATTTGTCCCACCCAGTGGTGCCTACACCTGACAGCTGTTCACAAGTTAATTGGATTAAAAACTGCAGAAGACAGACAAAGAGAGTGGATCTCAGGTAGGTTCCAATAGGCTGACTAGGTCCAGGCTGGGATATAAGCTGACATCACCATGGGTAGATCCAGGTGTTAGGTCATGCAGGCTGGTCCCCTGTTTCTGACTGTATATGGCGGGCCCTTTCACTAAAGTCTGCAAAGTGGCTGGCCTTGGAGCTAACCTTGTTCCCATGGAGTAGCCTGGGATCTGATCTCCTTCCCATGGGGACTCAAGGGCAAGCAGTATAGCAACTGTGAATAGGCAGATGTTGCCCCTGGGAAAAGATGCTTCTTCATTCCAGAAGTATATAAATAGCCTCTGCTATAAGCTAGGTTGGCTGATGCTCTGTGGGTGGAAAAACCCACATAGGCCTTCCAACTCCCCCATGAGCTGCCTGGGCTCCCAGTCATTACTCTGCTTCTTCTTCTTCTCCTTTTCTTTAAATGTATTTTACTTATTTTGTTATTACAGTTGTCCCAATTTTCCCTGCTTTGCCCCACTCCACTGAGTACACCCATTTCCTCTGGCAATGCCCCCCTTATCAAAGCCACCTTGGAGATATCAAGAGAGAAACAGCTAATAACATACAAGGTGGCTTTGATAAGGTTATCAGCTGATTTCTCCACAGAAACACAGCAAGCCAGAAGGGAATGGCAAAAAATATTTCAAGCAATGAAAACCAAAGGTCTACAACCAAGACTACTCTACCCAGCAAGGCTGTCATTAAAAATGGAAGGTGAAATAAGGGGTTTCCCAGACAAAAGAAGGCTAAAGGAATACATCTCCACCAAACCAGCATTGCAAGAAATGCTAAAGGCTCTGCTTTAAAAAGTTGGAAAAACAGAAGGACAGAAAGGAACACAAGTACAAAGGGGAAAATGACAATGAATAACTACCTATTAATAATAACCTTAAATGAAAATGGATTAAATGCACAAATCAAAAAACATAGGGTAGCTGAATGGATAAGAATCAACTTTAAGTTATAAATGCCTTAAAATAATTTTGTTATAAGTAGATCTTACTAAATAATAAAAAGGTAGGATATTGCCGGTATTGGGATAATTTCTGGGTGAATTGGAATTTTAGTCACAACAATTAAAAAATGAAAAATGGGCCATTAGGATTTTTTTCTGTTGAGCTTCCATGCTCACAATGACCAGTGACATTGTTATTTCTGTGACTGGACACAGAGACTCATTCCACAATGGATGTCTAGAGTATGGAGTCCAGCATCCTGAAGTTTACATAGACATAGTTTACAGCACAGCTGTAAAATGGAGATGAACTTTACACAAATGCTGTTAAACCTCTCTTCATTTTTGCAGTCTATAGTTTGGCTCACTTGTTCACTGGTCTCCATTTTTTAAAGACGTTTTTAAGAAAACAATTTTATTTATTTTTAGAGAGGGGAAAGAAGGGAAAGAAACACCAATGTGTGGTTGCCTCTTCTGCATCTCCAATTGGGGACCTAGTCCACAACCCAGGTACATAACCCTGACTGGGAATTGAACTGGTGATCCTTTAATTTGCAGGCCAGTACTCAATCCACCAAGCCACACTAGCCAGGGCTTGTCTCCTTAACTGCTCAACACTCAGAACCATCAGAAAGTCATTTTTTGTAAAGTTGCTTTGCCCCCTAGTTGGTCAAAACTATCATTAAAGAGGACTTTAGACCTGCTAATTCAGTAGTCACACTACCCCAGCCTCATTCACTCCATGTTTCCTGATGAGGAAATGCAAATCTTTAGAAAACAAAGTAACTGCCTAGATGGGATGGAATTAAAAAATGAACCAAATCCACCTGTATGATCTTAGGGACCAATGTTACTCAACACATTTAATTTAAAAAAGAACCCAATCCTACTTTTAAAATGTCTTTCATGAAAATTATTATCTTAAAATAATTTAATAAAATTTACCTTATGTTCATTACTTGATTTCTTTTATAATAATCCATAAAAACTTATTGATATTTTAGTGTAAATGAGGTAATTAACTAAGTGTTAAGAATGTATAAAAAAGAATAACATTTATTTTACAAGCTACTGGAAAGACAAAAATATATGTACATGACTAAAATACAGTTAAAGTATACAATCTTAAGGGGACTGAAGACTAAATGTTATATGGTCCCAGAAGGAATAAAACTACTTATACTAGAGATGGTTGATCAAAATCTTATGAAGTATGTTATGTGCCATTTTCTCCTTTTCCCCTTTATTGGTGAGAAAAATAAAGAATATGGATGAAATTTTATAATGGTTTATGACTATTTATTTTTTACAGTAGGAGAAATTCATGAATGTACGAATTAATAAAGTATTTAATAAAATATTATATGTAGACTAAACCCCCCCATTGAATACTATGCTCAATTCCCACTCTTCCATCACTTACTACTGTAATTCTTTCTTCATCCTGATCAGTTCACAGTTGACAGGTTAGGGTTTCACACTAAAGATTTAAATCAACAGAAAATATATAGTATTTATATAGTTCATTTATACTTTATTATGATACAAAGAAACATATTGTGCATGTGTTTCTGTAACTAACAAGATTTAATTTATAAACTCACTAGCATATTTATGTCATATGATTCTAACACCCAGAGGTCCTTCTGCTGCATTATATCCCATATTATGCATATACTATTGTGTAAGTAGCCCTTTGCCAATGTACAAACAGTTAATATGGAGATTTTATCTATTAACTACAAGACTATAATAAACCTTTCCAAGCATCCATCTATTCACATGTGCACCTATTTCTTCAAGAGCAGAGACTAGGAAGGTAGAAAAGAATGAGCCCTGAGGATAGTAGGGGAAGTTCGCTCCAGGCAGAGGGAAGACTAGAGACAAAGGCTCTGAGGGGGAATGGAGGCTTTTTGATTGTGTTGGGTGATTTTGTATTTTGTTCCTCTTAATGTACTTTGGAATTATAGTCTATGAGCTGATTTGATAAACTCTCTCTGAAATTACTGTCCTAATATACAGCTGGTGTGTCATTTTACAAACAGCACTGAAGTCATTTTAAAAATAGTAAATCAGCAAAGGAAAAAGTAATCCTAAAGACAAAATGCTAAAGTAGGCAGTAAGTTTTATAGAATAACATGCACACTCTAAAATCATTTAAGAATACTGGTAAAGAAGAGAAAATACTTTACATTTTTCAAATTAGCAGAGAGAAAAAAGAAAATATTATCAATTCAACAGAAGACAGGCTAAAAAGGGAAGAAAAATCAAGAGCATGTGGAAAAAAACAAAATATCAATCTTAGAATTGAGTCCAAATATAATCAGTAATCAAAATCTATATATAAGCCAATTATTATATTGAATCAAAAATGGAAAACCTTGCTACATGTTGCTGAAGAGAAAATACTGAAAGAAAACAAGCAAGAAAGCTGAGCACATAGGATGGGATGCTTCCAGCTGCCCCATGTGAAGAGAATGAAGCTCCCTAGCCCCTATCACTGACCCACTGAATCCATCACACATTTGTAGGAGAGATCCCAGAGGAAGGTCAATTCTGCTGAAGGACCAAAGGAGACTGTAAAAGAACACCCAGGTAGTGAACTAAGTTAACTCCCACAAGGCGAGATCTAAGGAAAAAGATAAAAGACAGTTTCAAAAAATTAATATTAAGCAGAAAATGGGAATGAAAGGAAAGCTGGCAGAGAAGAAACAGTAAAGAGAAATTAAGAATTATAGGAAAGGATAAAACCAAAATTAAGAACATTCTGTATTTTCACATGGCAAAGAATAAAGAGGCTGAGTGTTAACAGCTATTACATTTTTATCAGTGACCCTTCAACACTCCTTGTTTCATGACTTGGAATCTTTTATGAACTGTGTATAAAAGCACAATTCTAAACCTTCTAAAAACACATTAAGAGAAGGGAAACCCTCATGATCAAAACTGTGTGTAATACTTTTGTGCACAAGTAAAATGTTGAATCAAGGCAGGCTTTGACTCTCTTGCTGATAAACCTCATATTTATTTACTATGAGGTCCAATTTCAATATTGTATTATATAAAAAATATATCATGAAGAGAAACTTGATAGCTCATGCCATGCATATCAAATATCTTAAAATTTAGATAATTTATTTTTATTTTCATGTTTTAGTGCATTATTTTTTAAAATGAAAACATTCCTTTGTCTTAAATATCTCTGTGTGCAGTCCAACTTGCCTAACAACTATATTAATGGGCTTAAAAGATTGGACATTTGTATTAAATGTACTGTGTATTTGATGTTAAATAGTAAAACCCACCAGAAAGGATCAAACAGTCATAGACACTCAGCAGCCAGAGTTTGTGCTCAGCTCCCCCTGCAGTTTCTGTCACTGTGTCACCCAGGGCACAGTAGTACATTGCTGAATCTGACACATGGACAAAGGCTTTCTTCAGGTGAAAGGAATTTGGTTCCTTGAGGTATGTGGCTTCAAAACTTTTGTTGCTTCCCTTTTCATTGGCCTTTGCGGCTTTCAGGAGGAGCTGTGGACCTTCTCCAGGATGCTGAACATACCAGAAGAGAGGGGGGTACCCTGTGGTTTCATAGGAGCAGTTCACAGTCAGGGAATCCCCTTCTGACAGGATTAGCTGGTCTTCCGTCTGGGCCACTGAGTCTCCACGGGTTTGTCCTGGGGAAAAATAAAGGGAACTCTGTCACTGTGGTCAAAAAGATCTTAAAAGAAATCAAAGTTAAAGAATTTCTGACAGAAGGACGAGTCTATATTTAGAAAAACATGTTACTTACCAAGCACTAAGAGTACCACAGTCATCCAGCCTGGAGAAGAGTTCATCTCTACAGTGTCACCTAAATAATGTTCTTGACACTTAACGTGAAGCAGTGTTGAAGTTGCAGTGAAATGATAAATCAAAGCCTGGATTTCACCAGAAAATGTGTTAGTGGTGGGAAGCTGCACCCCCTGGAGGACAGAGACTGAAATGACACTCAGGTTTCTTAGCTTCCTCCCCAACTAGCAGGATGTTCTCATCTCTCACTTCATTTAATGGGCACATGTCAGTCTTCAGGTGATGCTTAGAAATCTAAATAATAATTACCCTAAGCTCTTAGGTTATTTTTTTTTCCTTAAGAAAATACCTGACATGGAAGTACATTAACAGAGCATGTAGGATATTTCTAAGTTAGAAGACATCGATTTTCTTGAGCATTTTAATGCATTACATTATATTCTCATGTACCCACTGTGGGCCTGCCTATAATCTATTAAATGTCAGAAAATAGTTTGGTGTTGAAATCAGAGGAGGTAATAAAAAGTCAAAATTTTATTGAGTACTTCTTAACTTTTCAGTACTCTATCTCAATATAAAACAGTGAGTGACGTTTATTACGTGTCTACTAAATATTTGTTAAATTAAACAGAAATAAACAGCCTTGATGTTCTCAAAGCTTCTTCCTGCAGTATAAATTCCTTCTGGTCTGGTTCTCAGACCTATCTCATATCATGGCTCCCAAACACCAATCTTTGCTCCTACCCCAAAGAAAATGAGACCTCCTTTTGCATGTAAGCCAGAAAAGAGGTCAGCCTCTCAGGACTTTCTAATGAAAGGAAAAGGACAGCAAGAAGCAATTAAACATATTAATGAAGTACAAAATGAAAAAGACAGACTTAGTGAACATTTCCAGTGAGGAAAATTTAAAGATATTAAATCAGGTTACTGAAGAGATTTTTATTGTGATGAAAATCCTTTCTTCAAAGGTAAAGTTCTGTCCAAAGAATTTCATCTGAATGAAAGTGGTGACCCACCTTCAAGATCCACTGAAATCAAATGTAAATCTGGGAAGGATTTAACAAAACATTCAAGTCAAACACAGAATAAAGCTAGCAGGAACAGGCAGCATGGGAAATGACAGCTATTTTACTTGGTTATGAGCATTCTGACTGAGGTGCAGATGAGTTAGGAGAAGTCATCCAAGATGATATTTGGTCGAATCCCTTACAGTACTACTTGGTCCCTGATATGGATGATGAAGAAAGGGAAGAAGATGATGATGCTGTTGAAGAAGAAGAAGGGTTGGGAGATAGTGATGAAGAAAGGGATGAGGATAATGGTGAAGAAAATGAGATGATGATGAAGGGGAGGAAGGAGAGGAAGATGAAGGAGAAGATAACTAATGGAACATTGGCGGATTCCAACCTTCTTTTTAAATTTTCTCCAGTCCCTGGGAGCAAGTTGTATTTTTTTTATTTTATTTTTTCTCTTGTGCTCAGTCTCCCTGTTTTTGAGGTCTCTTTTCTTTCCTTTACACCATGGTTCTCACCTACCTGGGAGGAGGGTTTGGTGTACCCAATACACCAATACAGTGGGAATAGTTAAATGGAATACTCTTTCATTTAACAAATAATGAAGCAAAGCTCATAAGCTCTGTCCTTTCTGTTCTAAATTCATTTTTACCCCTTCTTATCTTGACAAAAATTATGAAATCAACACCACCTGGCTCCGTGGGAAGAAAGACAAACCTTTTGCTTCCTTAGCTCTGCTGAAAGCTGGAGGGTGCCTAGGCCTCTGTGTAGTAGTGCATAGAATTCTAGTTTTTTTCTTTTCTCTGTATATTTGGCTCAGAGATTACAATGTGTTTCCTTGTGAATATGGACAGTTAGCACTTATCAACATGTATCCATTTATTTTCTCTTGTTTGAAAAAAGAAAAAAAAAACTTAAAGAAAGAGGGTATTGCTCTAGCTGGTAACCCAGTAGATAAGGTGCCAGCCTGAGAACCCAAAGGTCACTGGTTTAAATCCCTAGACGGGGCACATGGCTGGGTCTCCAGCCAGGTCCATGGCTGGGGGCAGGTGAAGGACAACCATACATTGATGTTTCTCTCCCTCTCTGTCCCTCTCCCTTCCTCTCTCTCTGAAAATAATAAATAAAATCTTTAAAATAAATAAATAAGATTATCAGGTGATTTTTCAATAGAAACACTACAACCCAGAAGGGAATGGCAAAAAATATTCCAAGCAATGACAAACAAGGGCTTGCAACCAGTAATGCTCTACTCAGCAAGGCTCTCATTCAAAATGGAGGGTGAAATAAGCAGTTTCCCAGTCAAAAGAAGGCTAAAAGAATACATCTCCACCAAACCAGCATTGCAAGAGATGCTAAAGGCTTTGCTTTAAAAAGATGAAGAAACAGAGAGACGAGAGGAACACAGAATATACAGTCTCCAGGTTACAGTGTGTGGAGTACAAGGAAAGGCCCCTGAAAAGGAACATTATTGAATTCTAAAAACAAATGATCAGTCAAACTAAGAAAAGACATGAGGAAAACTTAGATGGATATGATAAAGTAAAAGAAGACAATCTGACAAAAGCTTTATGAATCCAATTATATGATATTCTGGAAATGGCAAAACTATGGAGACTGTAAAAATATAAGTGGTTGCTAGGGATTAGAAGGAAGGAAAGGATAGATAGGGAGGTGGAACATAGCCTATTTTTAGGGCAGTAAATAGTCATTCTATATGATACTATAATGGTAGATATATGCCTTTATACTTTTCTCAAAACCCACAGAATCTACACTGTTAAGAATAAATCCTAAGGTAAAGTATGGAAAACAATAAATAAGGGATTATTAAATTACCAAAAAAAAAAACACCAAAAAAACCCCATAACTATCTACTATCATGTATCTGCCACATTCTATGGCCATACTTTAATAAAATAATTTCCCCCACAGGTTAGAGAGCCCAGGAGATATGAATTTGCATGAAAAATCTGGAGCACAAGTTAGAACATTCTTCTTTATACCCTATCCAATTAAGTGTTCAAGTTGCTATGAACATGTGTGTATGATTTGTTGTATTACTATCACACAGCCACTGATAGTGGAATCAATGTGAGTGACATACCATGACATTTTCTGGAATCTCAACATTATTTTCAAGAAACATGTTTTCTAGAATTGAGACCCACTAGTATAAAAATTTTAAAAGCTCCCACAGGTGTTTGTGTACAGTGAGCCCAATCCCCAATTACAGGATTATGTTTGTGATAACTGTCCTAGACCAAGGTGGTCCTCGAACATCAGGGAGAAAGCTCTGGGATCTGCACAGGGAACAATCTCTACGGCAAAATAAATTTTTAAAAACTAATTATTTTCTATGAAGTGCCAGCAGAAAAGCAAGTACTTTTTAGTTTACTTTTTTATTACCTTTCAGTTTATAAAACAAAACCAAATCCACTGAAATGATCAGGATGAAGTTCTTGGGAAGTACTCATTTTTCTGTAAGGTCCGGTAAACATTTATCCACAGATGCTGAGATGAAAGCTTAGTTCAGGCTGTTCCCTGGAGTTCCTTCTACACAGATTCAGATCAAGGAGATTCATGAGTCCTTGAAGTCAACCTGTGAATAGTCTCCCAGATGTGGACTTAACAAATTCAGACCCAGATGCTTAACCTCTCCTCTGCCTCCCGTTACATTCTCAGAACCTTCCACAAAACTATCCTAGAAAGGAATTCTGGAAAAGTAGCTATGAACTTATATTCTGATGTACAAAGAGAAAACAATTTAAGTTGGGATGAAATTGTGTTGAAAGTGATGCAGCACAAGGGTATACAAAGTTGTTGTGTATGCTTTAAAAAACAAGGAAGTGGGTATTGACAGTGAGATGGGGAAGTGGGATAAGGGAGAGTTATTGGTAGAAAAATGAAACAATTGTAATACAAAAATAATAAATCAATAAAAATAGCTTAAAGGGATAAAATAAAAATTGGAAAAAAAACCCACACATAATTTAAAGCCAATGACACCCCAAAATGGAATATTTTGCATTTTGTGTCAACAAGAAAACTTGTATAACAAACTCTAAGGGAAAATATTTGTTAAATTTTTATTTAAATGGTTTTGTAACTGCATAATTTTCATAAATATTAAAATGCATCTGTTTATAGTAAATAATTTTATAAGAGATTAGATATTTTTATATACTTGTGAAGACATGACCACAATCCACATAATGAACACATGCATCACCCCAAAGTTCCCCCATGTCTCTTTGGAACCCTTCCCTCACCTTTTCCCCAGGACCCATTCCTATTTTCAGACAAATCTTTGTCACAAATTAGTTTTCATATTTATGATTTTGCATAAGTGGAACCATATGTACTCTTTTGTTTGGCTTCTTTCTTTCAACATAATTGTTTTGAAATTCTTCTGTGGTCTCACAAGTATCAATAGTTCATTCTTTTTTGTAGCTGAGTAGTATTCCATCATAGAGAGACAAACAATTTCTTTATCTAGTCACCTGTTGATGTATATTTCTGCTGGTTCCAGTCTTGGGCTGTTAAAAAGGCGGCTGTGAACATATGTGCATAAGATTTTTAAAAAGAAAACATATGATTCCTTTCTCTTTCATTAATATCTGAGAGTTGCACGACTGGATTATATGATAGGTGTACAATCGACTTTGTTAAACTTATTTGTTCTAGTAGCATTTTTGTACATTCCTTAGATTTTCTACTAGACAATCATGATGTCCATGGATAAAGATAGGTTCAATTCCTCCTTTCTGAACTATATGTCCTTTGTTTCTTTTTCTTTACTTATTGCACTGCCTAGAACCTCTAGTACAATACTGAACACAAGAGATGAAAGCAAAATTCCTGATCTTAGGGGGAAATCATTCAGTTCTCACCACCAAGCATGACATTAGATGTAGGTCTTTTTATAGAGGCCGTTATGAGGCTGAAGAAATTGCCTTTGATTCTGAATCTGCTGGGCATTTATAATGAAGAATGGAGGCTGGATTACTTTCATTAGTTGATCATCTGGTGATTATCAATTTCTTTGAACATATTATTGATAAATTGTCACAATAAAATACTAAAGAAGATATTACTCTTCCATTTAACAAATAATGAAGCAAAGCTCATAAGCATCTAAAAAGCACATCACAGAGCTAATAGTTTTTAACCCAGTTCTCTCTGATAGCGAAAATCTGTTTCTTTTGTTTTCTCTCTACTGATTATTTTCAGAGAAAATTTGAGAGAAAGACTAGAAGGTAACAAATTACTTCCTGAGCCTTTGAAATATTTCAAGACACTATGTCAACATGTTCTTTATTTATGCAAATAAAACTAATAAACATAATTAAATAATTGCAAGTTTGGCTTTTTTAAAGAGAGAGAGAAAGAGAGGGGGAGAGGGAGAAAGAGAAAGATAAGAGATATAGAAAGGACACAAACTGCATTTCGGGAGCAGACCTTCAGTAGTGTCTTGACTATTCCTTTTAGACCAATATTAGGCTGACTTGAAGAATGCACTGCATCAAGATTGACAAACTCTTTCAGACCTCTGTTCATTGCCAGGTAACTGAAATCCCATTCATGGCTAGTGATCACTCTCTTTCTCTGTTTCTTAAAACCTGCTTGTAATAAAGCAATCTTAACCATAGTTCTTCAAATTAACCAGTGTAAATTGTTCTCAAAATTCTTTTTAAGAATTCTCATATAAAGTAGCAAGTTTTCTTTTGAGCATACTCAAAAAATGGGAATAAGGTATCCAGCCATGTAATGTGAAGAAAAAAAGACATTTTTTTTGAAGAAGATACAAGATAAAAGGAACATTGTACATAGGACCATGATGCCTCTGTCCCCTTCAATGTAGGTACCTTGGGATCTCACATAGTTCTCCCAAATGCCATCAGCTGTCCCATCATATTTTCCTGAATCTCATCACTGATCAGAAATCTCTTCTCTTTCAAAGATGATTTTAGTTGTGGGAAAAGCCAGAAGTTGCAGGGTGCCAAATCTGAACTATACGGGGCTGAATCTCCTGGGTAATTTGATATTTCACCAAAAACTCTGCACAAGATGTGATGCATGAGTGGGTGCATTGTTGTGATGAACCTGCCAATCACCATTTGCCCATAGTATGGCCTTCTGAATAATCCATATAGTTTCTGGGGAGGAATGTTCAAGCTTAATGCAGAATTTGATGCATATTAGTCATTCTACTTGTTTATTTTGAATGCAAGCACCACATGCTCACTCAACATCTATTGCCCCTACTGACTAGCATAGTGAAGTCATCATCATTCACATGTGCTCATTCCAGTCCTCTCTTTGGCCTCCAAGTTACATTGATGTTGCACAAACCATTCTCGTTATATTAACAATGGCTAGACTTTTTTGGGACTGACTTCATATACCAAAAATATTGATATAGTTATATATATATTTCCACCAAAATGTGGAAGCAACACAAATGTCCATCAACAAATTGGTGGATAAATGAAAAGGAAAGAAATTCTGACATATGCTACAAAACAGGTGAACCCATTATTGCTGGGTAAAATAAGTTACAGTATGAACAATATTGAAGGATTCCACTTTTATGGGAACTGAAGGGTAGTTGAAGGTGTTGGGGGATGTGGAAATGGCATGTTATTGTTAAGAGAGTATAAATTTTCAGTTTTTCAAAGTGAATAGAGTTCTTCAGATGAGATAGTGGTACTTCTGCAACAACATTGTAAATTGCTAATACCACTCAATTGTACACCTAAAATGGTAAAAATTTATGTTAAAATGGTAAAACTTTAAGAACATACAAAAAATGTTAAAAGACAATCCTTTTCAGATATTTACTATGCACATCTGCTTTCCAAATGCAAAGATAAGACAGAGCTACAATATAAGATCACTTATTAAGCATCCATTGTCATCAAATTTTAAAGCACTGAGATAATGGGATTAGAGGTAAAAAATGGAAATATTAGAGGATGAGGAATCTGGATCATTGAACATTGGAAAAAGAGGGCATGGAAGTGTGCAATTGAACCTCATTATAGCAAGAATGCTTTTAGAAGAGTGGTGAATAGAAGGGCAAGAGTAGAAAAAGATAATTCATACTCTCCTTGTTCACAATATTCCTGTAGAGCCAAAATTATTGATAATTTTATGAATAAGACTGGTGGGAGGCAGGTATAGCTACATAATGGCAATGAGCTCTTCCATTCTAATAAAATAATAAGACATAAAGTTTGTCACATAGTGGATACCTTAGAAATTCAATGAGGGTACCTTAACTCAACTAACAAATGCAAATTAAACGAATTCATTAAACAGTATGAGGAGCATAGCACACAAAAAGAGGAAAACCAAGAAAGATTTCATAACCTATCTTCCTCCAAACAGTACCAAGTCATAAAATATACTTGATAAATATTTATTGAACAAATAGATTTGAAAATCTTAAAATTCCACAGACTTTTACTAATTTTTAGATTCAGATGTTTCTGAATTTTCTTAGTCAATTCTTCTACCTCTGTGTCTCATCTAATGGCAAATGGTTTGTTGTGTTTTATTTTGTCTTCAATGAAAAATTTTAACCCAAATTTTCAACCATATGGATTTTTTTATTAATAATAACTCTACACATGGTCAATGGGCCTAGAGAGATAGTTTCTTAAAATGATTTCCCTTGAACCCCACTGCTGGCACAGCCCTGGCTACTTCTGACTGTGTTGACAATTGCTGGTCTTGGCCCTACTGCAGGTAGATGCATCAAGCAGAGCCCTGGGGTTTTGGTACAGCTTCTTCCTATATTCCTCTCACTGTGGCTCATGCAAGGCACAGAAATACACTGCAGAGTCCTCCAGCTGGGAAGCTGAGATGACAAGGTTGACAGATTTGTGTGCTTTCTGAAAATTCAATGAGTAGCGACCTTCCATGGCATTTTTCTGGTCATAGGAGTCCTGACTAATAAGGAAAGTCATTGCCCCGCTGCTAAGCTGCTTGTACCAGAATAGTCTGTAATTTTTAGTACTTGTATCATACGTGCAGTCCAGGGTCACAGCCTCCTTCTCCTGCACTAACATTGTTGGCTGGCCTTGAGTTACCTTCTGAGCAATACTGGATCCTGAAAGGAAAAGAAAAATCAGATTTTTTGGTATCAGTGGTGTGGGACCACATTTTTACATCCTGTTACCTCTCCTTCCAATGGTACTTATAAAATATTGCCTGGATCCCCAGTCCTTAGGTCATAGAGGAGTCCCATTCCCACTGGGGCATCCCTACCTAGACACAGTGAAGCCAGGATCACCTTCAGAAGGCTGGAGAGCAACATGATCAAGTTCTTCCATAGATTAAGTATATCTTGTTCTTCAGGTTCAGGGCTCTGCAAAGTGAGGTGATACTGACAGCTGGGCTGTGGGTCGATGCTGCCCCAGAACAGGAAATGGGGTTTCCTGGTGCAACAGGTTGCTATGGGTCACATCAGACTTCTCCATGTACCAGCTGAGAGCCTCACTCAACCCAAACCTTTTAATTAATTAATTAATTAATTAATTAATTAAAAAGTATTATTTATTATTTTTAGAGAGAGGGGAAGGGAGAGAGGAATAGAGGGAGAGAAACATCAACTTGTGATTGCCTTTCACCTGCCTCCAGCTACAGACCTGGCTGGAGACCTGGCTTGCAATCTGGTTTTTTACCCTGATTAGGAATTGAATCAGTGAGTGACCTTTGGGTTTGCAGGTCAGCATCTTATCCACTGTGCCATCAACCAGGTCCAAACCAAACTTTTAAAATAGATTGACTATCTGTTTTTTAATTTAAAAAATTTCAATTTTAGTTTGTATTAACTTCAGGTATACCCCATAGTGGTTAGGCAATCACAAACTTTACAAATAGTTTCCCCTAATATTTTTATTAGCCACCTGGCATAAATACATAATTATTACAATATCTTTTACTATATTCCCTATGCTGTACTTTACATCCTAGTGACTATTTAATAACTACCAATTTGTATTTCTTAATCCCATCTTCTTTTTCACCTAGTTTCCTAACCACCTTCCTCCCTGGCATCCATTTCCAACAGTTGTTATTGCTTATCTTATTGATAATAGCCATCCTACCAGCTGTGAGGCAGTGTCTCATTGTAGTTTTGATTGACATTCTCTTATAGCTAGTGAACTTGTGTCACTTTTCATGTGTCTGTTGACCATTTGTGTATTTTCTTGGGACAAGTGTTCTTTCAGTTCCTCTGCTCATTTTTTAGTGGACTTTCTTATTGTTGTTGAGTTGTATGAGTTCTTTCTATATTTTGAATTTTAACCTCTTGTGGGAAGTTTTGTTTGCAAATATCTTCTCCCATCTGTTGGTTGCCCTTTTATTTTATTTGCAGTGTTTTTTACTGGGCAGGTTTTTAGTTTGATAGAGTCTCATTCACTTATTTTTGTGTTTACTTCCCTTGCCTTTGAGGTCAAATTCATAAAATTGTCTCTAAGACCAAGGTCCGTAAGTTTAGTATCTATGTTTTCTTCCATGTAATGTATTGTTTCAGGTGTTAAATTTTGGTCTCTGATCCATTTTGAGTTACATTTGTGTATATCAAATCAGCTGTGGTTCAGCTCTACAAAGTATTGCTAGTGCAACAAAGCATTGCTGAATATGTCATTCAGCGCCAAGTGTTAAAAAAGCCAAGTAAGACTGAATCCCAATTAGTACTGCTAGAGTGAATTTTCACCAGTAGCAATGCAAAAGTTTGACATGATGAACTATGCCTATAAAATTAACTTAAAAGTTCAAACTACCAAGCATAGAAAAAACTGCCAGTAGTTGTAGAGATGGGAACCAGGGATGTGCTCTCTTACACCACTATTCCAGTATCTTAAAGATTATGTATTGTATGGTTCCATTCATACAATACTCTAAAAAAGGTTAAAATATAAAAGAACATGCCAACATTTGCAGGAGTTAGGAATAGGGCAGTGTGTGATTACAAAATGACAGCAATGAAGCTATTCTGTATCATGACCATGTGATGGTTACATGACTCATACATGTTAAAATTCACCAGTTACAGAACTACACAACAAAATTGGCCATTTTACAATGTGATTATTTTAAAATAAAACTTTAATATATTGAGATTAAAATTGTAAAATAAGGATATTCTAGCATCTTTCTTCCCCCTTCCCAAAATACCAATTTTCACAATCATACAGAAGGGTGCTTTTGAAAGAGTCCAGGATTCCAGCACAGAGGTTATACTGTGGAAACAAAAATATCTGAGACATGTAGCATTTTAAGGGATAAAAGGAACAATTTCACTTTACTTTAGTCAAGCCTTCCCTATAGCTTAGTATCAATCGAAATCTTCTAGGCCTTTGTTTTTTTCAAAGGGGAAAGTGAAAGCAGGTGAGTGAACATCTGGCTATCTCAACTTTGGGGGAGGCTGCCAAAAGACTCACCTCATTCTTGCTCTATCCATATACTGAGGTGTGCTGCCCAAATGAGAAGTGCAGCCAGGGCTCTCAGTGGGCATTAAAGAGACATGGATCCTACTAACAGCGCAGATGACACCAGGAGCCTGCTCACAAGATGCTGGGATGCCTTGGCTATAGATTCCCACAGCTGGCCCAGGAATACCCTCAAAGCTCAATGCCTCTCCCAACACCATGCTACTTGGTGACCAGCTAGCAGTGCACCCAGGAGGGCAAAAGAGTCAGCCTTTACAAATGGCAAGTTTGTGGGCACACACAGTGTCCTACTTTGCAGGACTGGGAGAAACCATACAGATTTGAACACTCAGTACTGCCCTAAGGAAAGCAAGAAATAAGGAGTCTGTCAGCACACAGTCTGGATTTGCAGGGTGACAAGAGAGTGATAATGTTTATAATGAATTGTTTGGAAAAATAAAGAGGAAATCAATGCCATGTGGAAGGTTTAAAGTTTGAATGTATCTCAGTATGTACTGACTCTGTGCCTCTGCCTAGAGGATTTCCTTATTCCTTTTGTTTTCCATAAATAAATTCTCATCTAAATGTGATAAAGCAGTTAAGTCTATAGTAATTGCACACTGTCTCTCATTTTTCATTGGTTTTAAAAGAATAAATCAATGAAATAGAGGACAGGCATCCCTCTCCTTTCATCAGTCTTGGAGGAATGGACCAATCAACAGTCACCTTTCTTTTACTGGACTGGAGTAGTGGATATCGTAAGAGAAATAATAAAAGCTACTGAGATGCTAGGCTACAGCTGGCTTTTCTTGTTCAGATGTTATCAACCTAATTTAATATGTTGACTTTCTTTATAAGACAAACCAACTTGCTAATAACCGACAGCCGTAATTCAGCCAAGAATCTCACCATACCAGCCACCAATGCTATACATCTTTTGGAAGAATATAATAGATCTTAAAAATAACCTACCATTGACCATGGGCAGGAGAATTAGGAAATTAATGTTAATACAAATTCTTTTATTACATTGATATTTCTGTAACACTAAAAGAAATAATATTTTTTAAGACAAAAAGATTGTGGTTAGTAATGTTTCATTCTGTCAAAATGCAAAGATGAAGCAGAGAGATTTGTCACAATGATCAGTGACAAATTCATTTAATGCCTTTGTGCATTCCAGTAATAATAGTAAGGTAGTTAATAAATATTAATAAAAATGTTCTTATATAGCTCATAATGGGAACAAAAAAAAAGGTACAAATCTAGAAATAAGTTGTCCTGTCTTAAAATAACAGAGCTTTATTGAGGAAGGCATGTATACATAGAAAGAAATTGTGCATTCTTAAATAATGAAATAATAAAATATGCACATTAAGGAGTTTTGAGCTTCACGAATCAATTTATAAATTTAATTCTATCACAAAGCTTAAATTAAAATTATGGATAAATACCAGAATCTACCTTTCTTTCTTTAACAAACATCTACTGATTATCAACTATGTGAAAAAGTTTGTTCAAGGTACTGAAGCTATAGCACTAAATAATAAGCAACTCTGACTTCTAAATTCTATGAGAGACTAAATGTGAGCAAATATGTACTGTACAAAATTTGGCAAAAGAGAATTTCTTTGTGAGTTTAATTCGAAGTTCACATTCTCAAACCATTTCCAACTTGATTTCATCAAATACACAAATAATATATACCATTAGTGGGCCTTGGAAAAAAATGGTCCCATTAAGTAAGAAGAATGAAGATCAATTGTGGACCTGCAAACTACAGCCAAGAAAGCTACTGCTTTTATCAAGTTACCTACTTTTTTTTCTATAACAATCTGAAAATGGGGGTTTCTCACATTCTCATCCCAGCCAATAAGAAAAGGACTGTGCTTCTGTCAAAGCCTATTCATTCAGAATCCACTAAAATGAACCCTCCACATATTTTGCATCAGCAACGGTGCACTACCATCTTGTGGTCACATCTTTACCTACTGAGCTTGCTGGTTAAGTGTCCTTTTATCCTGTGCCTATGAGAAACTCAGACATGGAAAGGCAGCATTAAATAAAACAAATTAAATCTTAGATCAGAGATAAGAAAGAATGTAGAGATCAATATTTATATCTCTGCAGACAAGTGAGTTGTTGTTGATATTTCGCAAAGATGAAGATGCTGCTGGTATTTATTCAACGATGGCCCAGATTTGCATGTTTGAAATCTGGAAAGTGCCATGATTCACTCTCATAAACATAGAAAATATAAAGTCTTCTTTCTCAAGGTATGGTATATATACACAGTGGCATACTACTTAGCCATAAAAAGGAAGGAACTCTTACCCTTTGGGACAGTATGGATGAACCTAGAAAGTATTATGCTAAGTGAAACAAGTTATACAAAGAATGACAAATGCCATGTTATATGTGAAAACTAATGAACAAAATAAGCAAAATAGAAACAGACTCAGATACAGAGAATAGACTGGGATTTGTCAGAGGGGAGAAGGAGAGGGCGGATGGGTGAAAAAGATGAAGGGATTAAGTGGTACAAATTAGTAATTACAGAATTATCACAGAGATGTAGATTAGGGTATAGAAATATAGTCAATAATATTATAAGAGCTATATATGGGGTCCAGGTGGGTACTTGGAGAAGCAAGGGAACCATTCAGTTAAGTACATGATTTTCTAACCACTTTCCTGTACATCTGAAACTAATACAAAATAATATTGAATGTTAACTGTAATTGAAAAAAATTATTTTTATTTTATTGTAATACAGTTATAGTTGCACAATCCCCCCCCCCCCCATTACTCACCCTTGTCCAGGCCTCTTCACCTGCTCCCACAGTCTATCCCCCACCTTGTTGTCCATGTCCATGGCTCCTTTATATTTGTCCTTGACCAGGCCCTTCCCTTTCTCTCCTCATTATCCCCCTTTTCCCTCCCCTCTGGTTGTTGTCAGTTTTTTCCATATTCCTTTGGCTTTGGTTCTATTTTTCTCATTTGTTCGTTTTGTTCATTAGGTTCCTGTAGTAGGTGAGATCATAGGGTATTTGTCTTTCACCACCTGGCCTATTTCACTAAGCATAATATTCTCCAGTTCCATCTATGCTGAGATGAAAATTTGGAATCTTATTCAAAAAAGTCTTTAAATGTTATCAGATAATGTTTCTACAGAAACCATTTTTCTAAAATTCTTTAGCTCTTCATGTAAATCAGTGTCACGTAAGTCTGAGTTTAATTTTTTAAGACTTTTTTTCAGACATTTTAGGGTCACAGAAAAATGAGGGAGAAGGCACTGAATTTCTAATATTCCTCCTGCCCCCACATGTGCATCACCTTCTCTATCATGAACTTCCTCACAAGAGTGGTATATTTCTTACAATTAACAAAATGTATTGCTCACATCATAATTACCCAAAGTTCATAGTTCACCATAGAGTTTACTCTTGGTGCTGTACATTGTGTGGGTTTATACAAATGTATAATGACCTATATCAAACATTGTTATAGTATCAGAGAGACTAGCTTCACCTCCTTAAAAGTCCTGTTCTCTTCCTAGTCATCCCTTCCACTCCATTCAACACCTGGCAACCATTGATCTTTTCACTGTCTCCATAGTTTTGCCTTTTTCACAATGTCGTATGATTGTACTCATACAGTATATAGCATTTTCAAGTTGGCTTTTTAAATTTAGTAATATAAATTTAACTTTTCCCTATCTTTTCATGGCTTGATATCTCATTTCTTTTAGTGCTGAATAATTTTCCATTGTTTGGATGGACCAGAATTTATTTATCCATTCATCTACTAAAAGATGTCTTGATTGCTTTCAAGTTTTGACCATTATGAATAAAACTGTAGTAGGCCCCTGTGGGCAGGATTTTGTATAGACATAATTTTTCAACTTCTTTAGGTAAGTATCAATGAGCAACATTACTATGTCATATGGTAAGAGAAGATTAAGTTTTGTAGACACTGTCAGATTGCTCTATTAAACGTCCTTTGTACACACATTCCCCAGTGAAGTTTACTGCTCTCCTTTGCTGCCTGTCAAAGCCCCAGAGAGTGAAATCATGCAAAGATGCAGCAGGTGGTCCTGACAACTGCCTGGTTCACATACCCTGGCTGTGACCATGACCCTGAGTCTGCATGTGTTCCTGTCCTGTGTCCTGCAGTTACATGAGTTACATGTATTTCTTTTGCTCACTTACATGTTCCAACAACTTATGGAACTTTACTTAAAAAACACAAGTATAAAAATAAAATTATTAAGAATTTTGAGAGAGTGATACAGAGCCTTAAACCAAAGACAGGAGGGTTCCTTCTGCAACTGCACAGGTCACATGCTCAGGAAGCTGCTCCTGCTCTCAGCTTCATCGGAGTCTGTGTCTCTGTCTGTCTTCATGTTAATTTTTGGGGCCTCTTTCCTTCTAATCAATGTTCTCACATTAACATAGAAGACATGCTGCTTGGAATTCATTTTGCATTGCAATTATTACATGCAAGTTTAAACTTTGTGTTTGGTGGTCAGAAATCTTTGTCTCTGGCTACAATAGATAAGGTAGTTTTAGAATAGTTGAGGCAGTTTTCTGCTCATCTTTCCAGACTGTGAATGATTTTATAAAATCATAAATAATAGATTCACTCAAAATGCAAGAAAGAGTGGTGAATTTTAATGGAACAGAATGAAAATTTCCATGATCTCTACATTATAGTTTCTGTTTAGAAATGACCTAGCTAGAACCCTGATACCTTGGGGATATGACTAGATGAAGCCTCTATGAAAACAGAATGAAGATTCCTTAAAAATTCAAGAATAAAGCTACCATAAGACCCAGGAATCTTTCTTCTTGGTATATATCATCAAAAAGAAATGGAAAATACTTGTTTGTAAAGTTATATGTAGTCCTATGTTTATTTTAGCATTACTCATAATAGCCAAGGCATGGAAACAACTTAAGTGTCTTTCAAAAGAAAATTGGATAGAGAAGTTGGAGTACATACCTAAAAAAGAATACTATTCAGCCATAAAAAAGTATAAAATATCGCCTTTTGGGACAACATGAATGGATGTTTAAGTGAAAAAGTCAGATGGAAAAGGACAACAACTATATGATTTCACTTATATGTGGTATATAAAACAGAAAGTAACAAATGAAAAAACAAAACAAATAAACAAACTTACAGACACAGATAACAGCAAAGAATGAGAATGGGGATGGGGAAAGACGAGAATATAGGGGGTCAAATAAATGGTGATGGAAGGGGACTAGAGCCTGGGTGGTGAGCATACAATGCAATATACAAATGACGCATTGTGAAAATAGTACACTTAAAACTTATATAATGTTGTTCCTCAAAGCTACCTCAATAAATTTAATTTTAACAGTGACCTAAATAGATAATTTGTTAGTGATGTATGTAAATATGTTGTGCAATTTTTCAATAGAAATTATTTCAATTAGGGGATGCCAACGAGTGTTTTATACTAGTTAGCTTAGAACATAAGTTCTCATGTCATCCAAGCTTCACTAATTTAGTAATATTGTGAGTTCATACAAATCACTTATGTTCTCCAACCCTCATTTTATTCATGCATTAAAGGGCAGAAAGTTTATTACTTTACACTATGTTATCAGTGTCATGGTATATGCAATAAGCTAGCTTGAGTGCTACATCTTTAGCAAGTTATTTTTCTTATGTTATTTCCATAAATAAATAAGCCTAATACAAACTTTGAAAATCATTACATAGACTCTCTTCCCTTTTCCTGGAAAGTAGACAAATCTGCAGATAACTAAATAAATGAGTCATCTCTTTCTACTTCTTGACCAATGTATATTTATCCAAACTTTTTTCAGCAAAGCAATTTATGCCATTTATGTGCAACCTGCAAGGGGATTTGTTGTAACAGGGCATTGGATGTTGGCATCTTAATTGGTTGTTTTTAATGGTTTCATCTTAGAAACTTTTACCTATAAAAAGATTTTTGGGGAGAAAAAAGGTAGAAAACCAAGTGAAACAATAATGCTAAAGAATGTAGTTATAGAAAGAAAAATGTGCTAGAACATAAATTTAAAAACCCAAAGATGTGTCAAGGCTAATACTGTGGGAGCAATATGCATGTCTGCCCCTTGGAAGGGGTGGAGCCGCAGGCCCAGCTGCAGTTTGGGTACAGGCTGCAGATCACCTGGGAGCACTGTGCCTCTGCTGCACAGAAGTAAGTGGCTGAGTCTTCCAGTTGGGAAGCTGTGATGTGCAGGGTGCTATACAGGTCCTTAGGTTTTATTGTGGAGCTTAACCTTCCATTGTGCTTGGTCCCTGAAGTCATGTAGAATAGCCTGATGAGGCCGCCCCCAGGATTCTGTTGGAACCACTGCATAGAGGTCACAGTGGTAGAAAAATTGCATCTCAGGGTAGAGTTGTCTCCTTCCTGGAGGCTCAGGGCAGAAGGACTCTGCTCCACCTTCAGTCCTCTCACCCCTGCTTGGAAAGAGAAAAACAATCACAAATGACCTCTCTGGGGATGGTGGGGAGGTGATTAATGCAGTTTTCAAACCTATAAAATATCCCAGGAAACATAGGGGCTTTGTGACTACTGTTGTCAGCTATGGGACACTTTCCATTTCCCCACGTGGGACAGCCCTACTCACAGCAAACCTGGGCCCACAGAAGACACAGCAGAACTCCATGGTGCCTCTCCATGATTTCTTGCCCAGTGGTTGTGGTGCCTTTGTCCCTGCTCTGGAGGATATAGAATCTTGGACCCAGGCTAAGTTTGTCCCTACCCTTAGTATGTTCTACTAGTCTCACTGAGCACCAATCACATCTGAGCTCTGTCACTCATCTTTACAGGAAACTCCACCCACAGTGTCCCAGTGATATGCAGTTATCCCTCCAAATTTCTGGATAAGAACCATGCAGGAAGGTAGGGGGCAATATATACAATGTATAAAGTTATGTAGTTTTTTTTTTTTTTTTTTTCCTTAAAGTACTCATGTATAAGAAGTTTGTGAGATATGAGGCAGAATGGATGATGTTTCTGGAAGAAGCAGTGTCTCACATTACATAAGACCTTAGAGAATCCCAGGAAGAGTGACCTCTATTTACCAAATTTCATAATTTGATAGAGAATTTGAGAATTCAGTTATATGAATATTTTTGTTTACCACCCCAGGTATAGGAAATCTGATAAAGGAATGCTGATAGTATTATTGTGTGTTGCAGAAATTAATGTAATTAAAAAAAATCAGTAGAGCTCTAGAGACCCAGACATTCAGTCACTATTTGCATAGAAAATGATTCCAACAAAATTGGCTTAATGAAAAATGGAATATGTATACAATGTCTACTCTGACTTAATTGTCACCTCTTTCCCTCTCCTTTCCAACTCTGGGAAGCCTACAGACCCACACAGCCAATTCTGATCCAACCCCATTTTGCTGGTCAAATTAAATATTATTCTCTCCCCTTTCTTCTGTTTTTGTTCTTAATTTTTTTCCTTCTGTTTTATTTATTTATTCTTTTTCCTTCTATTTTCATGGAGATATACCAAAAGGTAGGCTATTGTGGGTACTGGTTTAATTTCTGGATCAATCGGTTTGGGGAATTTAATCAGAACAATTAAAAAAATAAGGACAGGTTATGAAGATATTTTTTCTGTTGAGCTTCCATGTTCACATTGACCATAACATTCTTCCTCCTGTGACTGGGCACAGAGACTCATTCTCACAATGGATGTCTAGAGTATGGAGTCCAGCTCTTTAAAGTTTATACAGAGTGCACAGCTGAAAAATGGACATGAACTTTACACAAACACTGTGAACCCTATCTTCACCATTGTTGTATATAATTTGACTGGCTCACATGCTCGTTGGTCTTCTTTTTTAACCACTCAATCCTCAGAACCATCAGAAATCATTTTTTATAAATAAAGCCTGCCCTGCCCCCTAGTGGGCCAAAACCACCATTAAAGAGGTGTTACAACTTCTGGCCAAGATGAAGGTGTAGGTAAGTACATTGTATTTCCCTCCACAACCAAGAAGGAATACAACTACCTCAAACCTGGAGACAACAAGAAGTTCCAGAAAACTGAGGTACATGGAAGTCCAACAAATGAAGGTATACATAAGAAATACTCATTTAGACAGGTAGAAAGGGTGAAGGCATAGCCAATGGAGAGGATTCGATTTGGCAGTGGTAGTAGTAGTGGTGGTAGCAACGGTGGCAGTGGCAATAGCCATTGTGGCCAGTGGCAAGAGCAATCACATGTTAAAAAAATCATAGGGAGGGACACCTGGGGAACACTCCTGGCACAAGACCAGATTGTGCAGCTCACAGTTCCAGCACTAGGGCAAATGAAGCCTTATTGCTTCTGATTGTGAAAACCAGTGGGTGTTGGGGTGGAAGAAGAAACTGCCAGTCTCTCAGCAGAGTTCATTTGTTTAGAAAGCCCCCCAATCCTGGAACATCCATAGACCCACCCGCTCTGGGAACCATGACCAGAACAATAGCTAGAAGGATGCCATTTCCATATAGGAAGTGGAAGTACCTGGAAAGAAGACAAGTGCTTAGCAAGTAGCATTGTCCCCTCTCAGACCCCTACTCTGAATACAGCACCACAATATGTTGAAATGTGTTGCCTGCACTGACATATACCTTAAGTTCTGTGACTTACAGTATAACAGATACAAAACCTCTACCCAAGATACAGAAGCAAATACTGGAGCCTGTTAAGTTGAGGTGACAGAGAAGTATGGCCCAACAGAGGGAACAGATCAAAGTTCCAGTGAGAGAACTAAGTGATGAGGAGATAGCCAACCTAACAGATGCAGAGATCAGAATGCTGGTGATAAAGATGTTCACAGACTTACCATATATACTTAGGTATGGCACACACATAAAGGAAGCTATACTGAGATGAAGGAAAATTCACATGGAACCAATGGCAAAGAGAAGGAAACTATGGTCCAAATAAGTGATTTGCAACATAAGGAAGGAATAAACAGTCAACTAATATGGGATGAAAAAATAAGAACTGAAAAAATATAAGGAAAGGTGTAGGAACCTCTGGGACAACTTTAATTGTACCAACATCTGAATTATAGGGGTGCCAGAAGGAGAAGAGGAAGAGCAAAATTGAAAACTTATTTGAAAAAATAATGAAGGAAAAAATCCCCAAGTTTGGCGAAGAAAATAAACATACAAGTCCAGGAAGCATGAGAGTCCCTAATAAACTAGACTCGAAAGGCCACACCAAGACACATCATAATTAAAATACCAAAGGTTAAAAACAAAGAGAGAATCTTAAAAGCAGCAAGAAAAAAGAAGAGAGTTATGTACAAAGGGGTTCCTATAATATTATCAGCTGATTTCTCAGAAGAAATGTGGTAGGCAAGAAAATACTAGCAAGAAGCATTCAAAGTGATGAAAAGCAAGCATCTATCACCAAGATTACTCTGTCTAGCAAAGCTATTGTTTAGAATGGAAGGGTAGATAAAGTGCTTCCCAGACAAGGTAAAGCTAAAGGGGTTCATCATCTCCAAGCCAGTATTGTATGAAATAGTAACGGGACTTATTTAAGAAAAAGAGGATCAAAACTATGAACATTAAAATGATAACGAATCACAACTATCAACAACATAACCTAAAAAAATAAAAACAAACTAAGAAACAACCAGAATAGGAACAGAATCATGGGTATAGGTACCATTTGGAGGGTTATCAGCTGGGATGCGGATTGGGGAGAAATGGGGAAATCATGCTGAACTAAGGAGGATGGAATTGCTGGAAAGTAGGGGTGTACTGGGTGGAGGGAGATAAAGGGAAAAGAAATTGGGACAACTGTAACAGTGTAATCAATAAAATATACTTAAAGAAAAGAGGACTTTAGACCTGCTAACTCAGCAGTCACACTACCGTTGCCTCATTCACTTCATGTTCCCTGATGGGCAAGAGGAAATGCAGATCTTTAGAAAACAAAGTAATTGCCTAGACTGGATGGAGATAAAAAATGAACAAAATCCACCTGTATGATCTTATGGACCAATGTTACTCAAATATACTTAATGTAAAAAAAAGAACCAACCCTACTTTTAAAATGTCATTTCATGAAAACTATTATCTTAAAATAATTTGATACATTTCATCTTATGTTTATTATTTTATGTTTTTAACTGAAACTGTAATAAACCCATAAATATTAATTGAAGTTCAGTGTAAGTGAGGTAATTAATTAACTCTTAAGAATATGTAAAAGAGAATAACATCCATTTTACAGGCTACTGAGAAAGACAAAAATATACATAACCACAAAACAAAGTGTATGATCCTAAGAGGACTGAAGACTAAATTTTATATGGTCCCAGAGGAAGAAAACTCCTTATACTAGAGATGGCAGAACAAAGTCTTATGATGTATACTAGGTGCCATTTTCTCCTTTTTCCCTTTATTGGTGAGAAAAATAAAGAATATAGATAAACTTTTATAATGGCTTATGACTAGTTATTAATTTTAACAGTAGGAGGAATTCATGAATATATGAATTCCCTATTACAGGAGACTAATGAGCAAAACAAACAAACAGCAAAACAGAACCAGAGATATGAATATAAGGAATAAACCTTCAGTATGGAGGTGGGTGGTGGGGAGAAGGAGGCAAAGAAGGGGAGCATTTAGTCAAGGAACTAGCATGGATGACCCATGGACATGGACAACAAGTGGGATTGAATTTGTTTGGGGTGGGGAAGGGGAAGGTGGGGAAAGGGAGAGCATGGTGGGGGGGAAATTGGATGAATGTAAAACAACAACAATAAAATAAATTAAGTAATAAAACATTACATATAGACTAAAATCCCCTTTGAAAACTACTCTTAATTCTCATTCTCCGATTACTTATTACTTTAATTCTTTCTTCATTCTGACCAATTTGCAGTTGATAGCTTGGGGTTTTATACTAAAATTTTAAATCAACAGAAAATATATAATATTTCATTTATACTTTATTATAATACATATAGACATACTATGTATACCTTTCTGTAACTTGTTTTATAAACTCAATAATACATTTATCTGTTATTCTGTTGACACACATAAGTCCTTCTGCTGTATTATATCTCATATTGGGGCTATACTACTGTGAAAATAGTCCTTTCCCAATAAACAGTTAATATGTTGATTATTATCTATGAAATACAGAATTATAATAAACCTTTTCAAGCATCTATTCACATGTGCACATGTTTCTCCAGGAACAGAGGCTAGGAAGATAGAAAGGAATGACCCCTGAGGATAGTAGGTGAAGATCACTCCAGGCAGAGGGAAGATCAGGGATAAAGGCTCTGAAGGAGAATGGAGCAAATTCATATTCTTATTATTGTGTTGGATGATTTTATATTTTATTCTTTATGTGCATTGGAACTGTAGTCTATGAACTGATTTGAGTGACTCTCTGAAATTACTATCCCAAACTATAGCTGGTGCATCATTGGTTCAACCAGCACTGAGATCATTCAAAGATAGTAAATCAGCGAGAGAAAAAGTAATCCCAAAGATAAGATATAGTAAGAGGAAAATGTTATGGAGTAAAATACAGAAATAATTTAAGGATACTAGTCAAGAAGAGGAAACAGTTTATAGTTTTCAAATCAGCAAGGAGAAAAAAGAAAAATTTATTGATGCAATAGAAGACTAAAAAGAAAAAAATAAAAGCATGTGAATATAACCAAAATATCAATCTCAGAAATGGGTCAAAATATATCAGTAATCAAAACATATATAAAAAGTAACTGCTAATTGAATCAAAATTAAAAATCTTGCTATATATTGCTTAACAGAAAATACTCAGAAAACAATCAAGAAAGCTGAGCACATAGGATGGGATGCTTCCAGCTGCACCATGTGTAGAGAATGAATCTCCCCAGCCCCCACCACTGACCCACTGAATCCACCATGTGCTCCTAGGAGATACCCCAGAGGAAGGTCAGTTCTGCTGAAGGGCCAAAGGAGATTCCAAGAGAACACCCAGGTAGTGAATTAAGTTAACTCCTCCAAAGGTGAGGTCCTAGAAAAAAAGAAGACTGAGTTTCAAAAAACTAATATTAGATAGAAAACAGAAATGAAAGGAAAGCTGGCAAAGATGAAACAGTAAAGACAAATTAAGATATACAGGAAAGGATGAAACCAAAATTAAGAAAATCTTGTCTTTTTAATTAATTAATTAATTAAAATATTTTATTTATTATTTTTAGAGAGTGGCATAGGGAGAGAGACATTAATGTATGGTTGCCTTTCACCTGCCTCCAGCTATGGACCTGGCTGGAGACCTGGCTTGCAATCTGGTTATGTGCCCTGGCTGGGAATTGAACCAGCTACCTTTGGATTCGCAGGCCAGTACCTTATCTGCTGTGCCACCAGCCAGGAAAATCCTGTATTTTTATATGCAAAGCATAAAGAGGCCAAGTGTAAATAACAGCTATTACATTTTTATCACTGGTCCCTTGACACTCATTGTTAAAGAGAAGATGGGAAACCCTCATGATCAAAACCATGTGTAAACTTTTGTACAGGAGTACTGAGTAGAAAGTTGCATCAAGGCACGCTTCAACTGTCTTGGTTATAAACCTCATATTTACTAGGAGGGTCAATTTTAATATTGTATTATATAAAAATATATCATGAAAAAAATGGAGTCATACAATACATATAAATATCTTAAACATTTTGATAACTTCTTCTATTTTTATTTCCATGTTTTAGTGCATTATTTCCTAAATGAAAATATTCCTTTGTCTTAAATATCCCTGCATGCATGGAAGTCTAACTTATCTAACTCTATTACTGGGCTTAAAAGGTAGAAAATGAGTATTCAATATATTATGTATTTGATGTTAAATAATAAAATCCACCAGAGGGGATCAAACAGTCATAGACACTCAGCAGCCAGAGTTTGTGCTCAGCTCCCCCTGCAGTTTCTGTCACTGTGTCACTCAGTGCACAGTAGTACGTTGCTGAATCTGACACATGGACAAAGGCTTTCTTCAGGTGGAAGGAATTTGGTTGCTTGAGGTATGTGGCTTCAAAACCTTTGTTGCTTCCTTTATCATTGGCCTTTGCGGCTTTCAGGAGGAGCTGTGGACCTTCTCCAGGATGCTGAACATACCAGAAGAGGGTGGGATACACTGCGGTTTCATAGGAGCAGTTTACAGTCAGGGAATCCCCTTCTGACAGGGCCACCTGGCCTTCCGTCTGGGCCACTGAGTCTCCACGGGTTTGTCCTGGGGAAACATAAAAGGGAACTCTGTCACTTTGGTCAAAAAGATCTTAAAAGAAATCAAAGTTAAAGAATTTCTGACAGAAGGACGAGTCTATATTTAAAAAAAAAACATGTTACTTACCAAGCACTAAAAGTACCACAGTCATCCAGCCTGGAGAAGAGTTCATCTCTACAGTGTCACCTAAATAATGTTCTTGACACTTAACGTGAAGCAGTGTTGAAGTTGCAGTGAAATGATAAATCAAAGCCTGGATTTCACCAGAAAATGTGTTAGTGGTGGGAAGCTGCACCCCCTGGAGGACAGAGATTGAAATGGGACTCAAGTTTTTTAGCTTCCTCTTCAAAACAGCAATGTTCTCATCTCTGACTTTACTTAATGGGCACACATCAGTCTTCAGGTGGTGCTTTGAAGTTTGAACAATAACTATTCTAAGCTTTCAGGTGTATTTTTTCCCCTTAGAACCATACTTGACGTGGAAGTACTTTAGTAGAGCAGCCCTGGGGTGTGGCTCAATGGATTGAGTGCTATCTTGGGAATCAAAGGGTTCCCAGTTTGATTCTCTGTCAGGGCACATGCCTGGGTTGTGGTCTGGTCCGCAGTTGGGGCACATGTGAGAGACAACCGCACATTGATGTTTCTTTCTCTCTCTCTTTCTCCTCCTCTTCCCCTGTCTCTAAAAATAAATAAATAAAAACTTGTAAAACAAGTTAAATTAGCTGTCAGGGCTCTCTCCTGATTCTATTTCACAGAAGTTTATTTAAAATACTGCTTGAGTAATTTAGAAAGATAATAGTGGCCTTTCTACTTCCTGATCTGTGTCCCCTCTTGCTCCCATAGCCACAGTGAAATTTGTGTCAATTTCTGATTATTTTTCTCATAGTATCTGTAAGGCTCTTGAGCCTTGTATCTTTGCAACTCACAGCACAGCTGAAGCAACAATGTTATTGATGAGGCTTCCACATTTATTAGTTTGAATCATAAGGGAACTTTTTAGTCAAAAGCTTCTTCTCTTGTAGCATATTTTTCCTATTCACCTAGTCAATAAAATGCATCTATTACTTTGTATTTACCAACCAGATGGTGCCTTTCTCATTCACACACACACACACACACACACACACACACACACACGTGCTTTTGCTATAAAGCATAAATGAGAAAATGTAAGGAAAAAACAGAAACAGGGAGGCAGTACAGATGCCTTTGGCCCAGGTAGTCCTGCTCCTGCTGTGTTGGACACTTCATCTTAAAATTTTGATTCAAGGACTATAATTTCAAATTAAATTTACAATATAAGTAAATCTTTATTTTTATTATTCATAGCCTCATACATTCCCAAATGATGAAGAAAATGGATTGCAAGTTACAGATACAAACACTGTTGCATATGCAACAACCAAAATGTAAAATCCCTTACTTTTTGTGGCCTGTGGGGATTTTACCAATGTTGACAAAACTTTCATGGGATCTATAACTCCACAGAATGGAGGAATATCATTTCAGCTTGGATCTCAATGAATAACTAACTCGGCCCATTGACAGCATCATCACAACAGAGAAGAGAGGAGCAGAGCAAACCACTTGACTCAGGACAGACTCCTCAAACAGAGGAAGGAGCAGAGCTGTGGAACAGTGCCACCATTTTTGGGCATAAGAAATGCAGGCATAGGCATCCTACAGAATGATTAGAGGGCAGCTAAGCCTCTAAAGCAAGAAAGGATTGGTATTATAACTTTGAGAAAATGTATACATAAACACCAGAAGCATTCTGGAGTTTCATAAGGGTACCTGAACCAGTGAGTGACCCATTGCCAACTGTTTCAGGACAAGAATATTATGAGACATGTAGAGGCTCAGTAGAACCTAGAAGAAGAAAAACCTAGGTTATATCAAAGTAGATGCTACAGTTTTTTTTGTCATTAAACTGTTTTCACCAATGCCTTAGCAGTGAGATTAGAATTTAATATGTAATTTTATTTCATTACATTAGATTGTATAAGACTTAATTCACTTGTTTCACAAAAGTATATAGCAGGGTGCCTACCAGTGATAATGTTTGGGTTGGTTCTATTATTCAGTAAGAAAATCCCAGAAAACCAGGTAGATTCACTAAGACCAGGATCCCTTAGATAAAGAAGTGTTGACACTATAGAGCCTTTCAGAAAAAATGGCATAGGTCACCTTGGGTAATTTTATTTAGGGATAAATATCCTTGATTCACTGAAGGTAGCCTTGGTTAGAGAGGGGCTGAATGATCCTCAGGGGTTACTAAGAGTATCTTTTCTAACGTGGATCAGTGTACAATCCTACTGCCACTCGAGAGAAAGCGAGACATGCAAAACGAAAGATATTTATCATGTAGGTATGGAACCCAGAGGATGGAAAAGGAATGTGGTGTGGGCCAATGATATGAATGCAAGAATCACTCTGAACCCAGCATTCCTTGGTTTTATAGGGCTCTAGTGATGGCCAAGCATGTCTATAAAGAATATAAACACACAGATTTCTAGAGCCTGGGGAACCCAGGTATAAGGCATCTTTGGCCAAGTTGACCTGAAAGAGTAGGGTCAATCTTCAAGGGCTGGATCAGAGTGTCAAGCACTTCCTCTCAGATATGGGGGAGACTGGGTGTCAGCAAGAAACAAGGCAGAAGTTGACTGGGAGGCCCACTGCTTGGCAGGTACACTCCTTTGTGAATGACAGAAGTCTCCTGGATTTTTAGAGAAGTCAGGGGTAGGTGTGGGGAAGGTCTCAAGAAGGAAATAATAATCTTCTTGCTTATTTGGCAGATAGCCATTCTAACAATTAGTTTGAAAACTAAAAGAGATATGAGAGTATTTGTATCCTGGGTTTATAGATTAGGTATGTGCATAGAATTTTTATTCCATAGATTTGGGTTCAGGCCTTTTCAATGAACCTTTTTATTTGTTTATTTATTTTGAAGCCCTACAATAAGAATCTCTCTACACATTGTGCCAAATAGATATCTAGGTTAGATAAATATTACCTGACACTGCAGTCAGTATTTTTTTCAAGAAAAACTAGGTAAGAAGCCCTTCATAGAGTATTCTTTATAAAGCATTTATTCTTTTCCCCCTTCCATTGATACATGCTATATATTCCACTTGTATGTAAAAAAATAAAAGCTCCATATTTCATAATAATTCTCTGTGACCGTTGCACTACATGTAAAATTGTTCTGTAATGGAAAACTAATGAGTTTTGACTTTGAGGCAGAAAAGAATGAGATCTCATATTCTCAGGGAAGACATATATAGGACTCTGTTCCCTCCACCAGATCTATTTTCCTTTTAATAAAGTGTCCACAGTAAAGAAAATAAAAGTTAAAAATACCATGTTTTCTCATTCATTTCAAAATGTTCCTTGCAGGAGAAGATACAGAGCCAGTGAACTAAGACTCATAGCTGTATTCTCTGCAGCAGGGTGGGCCGCGGGGCTACAGCTGCTGGTTTGGGCAGCCACTGCAAGTGTGTAGGAGGCCCACCATGCATCCACAGCACAGAAGTAGGTGACAGTAAGGTCTTATTTAAAGGATGTGGTGTGATGGGCTTTGGTATCCAGAGAGACTGTCATTGTCCCTCCTTCTTCACTACTCCATTTGAGACCAGTAAAAACAGAAGTCCCAAGCCTCCACCCAGATCCTGTCTGCCATAGACAGTCTGTCTGAAGTAGTGCTTGAATAATTGCAGTAAATAGTGCAGTCTTCTTCCTTGCAGTTGCTTAGGGATGTAAGGATTGGTTTCATTTTCACCTCTCTACCTAACCCTGTCCATAAAGAACATTTCAGGAGTTCACTGTTCCTCCCTAGGACATCTAAAACGGGTCACACTGAACCTTATCTCTATCCCTGAATAATGCATGACAATTCTTTTACCCTCCATAATCCCTCAACTCATAGACCAGTAGAAGCCATAGAATCACTGCTAGTAGCTTTTCTTTCCTTGCCTTCCCCCACCCCTTTCTGTCCAGTTCATGGAAGACTCAGAATTAGGAGCCTTAAAAGCTAGCCAGGAGTTTTTTCTTTCTTTACAGAAACATGATTTCAATAGATTGTTTTAGCTAATTAGGATCACTTCCGGCAATTCATTCAGTTTTTCCCTTTTGTTTAAAAAAATTCTTTAAATAGTTTTGTTTTTTTTCCCCTTGTGAATGGAACCAGTGTTTCCTTCAGAATATTTAGAGAAATTACTGAAAAAGTAATCCATGGAATTGTGTAAACAAGTAGAATTTGCATTTTCTAAGTCAACAAGGCGTTTTAAAAAATTTCTTAGCAAATAAAAATTTAAAATCTCATTGATTTAGTCAGGTCATGTGTCAAGTGGCAAAAATGTAATTCACATAAGCTCAGGCAACAAGAGAAATAGGTCGGCTCCTATAACCTTGGCAAGCCTAGAAATGGATGTGGGCTCTGGGTATCTGTAGCGCCAAGAAACTGAATCCTGCAAGGACTCTCCTTTCATTCCACTTTTCTCATATATCAGTTTCATTTACTGAAACTACAAAGCAGGAGACATGATTGCAAATATTTTCTATCTAGGGCTATCTCACAGTAGACCAAGGACACCTCTTTCCCATTCCAAATTAAAAAGAAAAAGTCTGGGCTTGGGCTTTGCTTGCCTTAATCTAAAACAGTTTTCCCTCCAGGGGTGTCGATCTGTGCCTGCAGCCGGGAATACGTGATATGATTGGCTCAGATGGGTTAGGCATCTTCCCCCGGGTTAGCCAGGAGTGTTTAAGGTGGCTACGTGATAAGATGGCAGCCCCCATTCAGACCACAGGTTAGAATTTATATTTTATAGAAGGGAATTGCATCCTGAGTGGACAGAATAGTAGATGCTCACCACAGTAGTGTTGTCTCAACAGTATGGACTACTGGGGGTAAAATTGGGAGGGTGAGCAAGTTTTTATTTCTTTAGGACTCCCCCAAACACGCGTAGCTACTTCTGATGAACTGGCCTGTTTATGAATTGTCTTGACTTCCTACAGGGTTTCTCTTCTGCACCATGTTAAGTCTTGGAGAACATCATCACAGCTTCTTTGGGTCCTCACTTAACTCTTACACAAAGTTGAGGACAAAAGAACAAAATATGATATTAATACTTAAGATGCACTGAGCTTCACAATACACAAAGCCCTGTGCTAAGTGAATGAATAATCTCTTTTAATCTTCAGGACATCTATATCTTACAGAAGAGGAATCTGAAGCACACAGGACTTAAATAAAAAGGTTAAGATGAAACAGCTGGTATAGAATGGAGTGAGATTCAACCAGGTATGTCACTACTGGGCTAATGCCTAATTCTGTGTTGTTCTGATGGCTAGTGATGTTGAACATTCTTTCATATGGCTATAGGCTATCTGTATATTCTCCTTGGAGAAGTGTCTATACAGGTCCTTTGCCCAGTTTTGTTTTGTTTTTAATTGGATTGTTGGTCTTCCTAGAGTTAAGTCACATATGTTTTTTATATATTTTTGAGATTAACCCCTTTTATGATGTATTGTGAGCAAATATGTTCTCCCATACAGTAGGTTCCTTTTTCATTTTGGTGGTGGTTTCTTCAGATATCAGAAGTTTTTAATTTGATGTAGTCCCATTTGTTTATTTTTCCCTTTGTTTCCTTTACCCTAGGAGACCAGCAAAAATATTGCTATGTGAAATATCTGAAATTTTATGCCTATGTTTTCCTTTAGGATTTGTTTTTCTATTTAGGTTCTTTTCCTTTAGGATTTTTTAAATAAAAATTTTATTTAGTATTTTAAGAGAGGGGAAGGGAGAGAGGCAGAGGGTGAGAGAAACATCAATGTATGGTTGCCTTTCACCTGCCTCCAGCTATGGACCTGGCTGGAGACCTGGCTTGTGACCTTGTTATGTGCCCTGGCCGGGGAATTGAACCAGTGACTGTGGGGTTCTCAGGCCAGCATCTTATCCACTGTGCCACCAGCCAGGGCTCCTTTAGGATTTTTATGATACTGTGACTTATATTTGTTTTTTAAAATCTATTTTGAGTTTATTTTTGTGTATGGTGTAAGATGGTGATCTAGTTTAATTTTTGCATTTACCAATTCTCTCACCACCATTTATTGAAGATGCTGTCTTTACTTCATTGCATGTTCTTGCCTCCTTTATCAAATATTAATTGACTATAAAGGTGTACATTTATTTCTGGGCTCTCCATTCTTTTCCGTTGATCTGTGTCTGTTGTTAGGCCAGTACCAGACTGTCTGAATTACAGCGACCTTGTAGTATAGTTTGATATCAGGTATTGTGTATCCTTCAACTTTGTTATTTTTTCTCAAGATTGCTGAGGTAATTCAGGGTCTTTTTTGGTTCTATATAAATTTTTGGAATGTTGCTCTAGATCTGTGAAATATGTCATTGGTATTTTAATAGGAATTGAGTGGAATCTATAGATTGCTTTGGGTAGTGTGGACATTTTAATAATATTAATTCTTCTAATATATGAACACAGTATATGCTTCTACTTCTACCATTTCTTTCTTCAGTGTCCTATAGTTTTCTGAGTATAGGTATTTTAACTCCTTCATTAAATTTATTTTTAGGTACTTTATTATTTTTATGTTGCAATAGTAAATGGGATTGTTTTCTTAGTTCCTCATTCTGATAGCCCATTATAAGTGTATAAAAATGCCATTGCTTTCTAAATATTGACTTTGTTCCACTACTTTGCCAAATTTATGTATTAGATCAAGTAGACTTTGGTGGGGCCTATACAGTTTTCTATGTACAATATCATGTTGTCTGCAAGTAATGACGGTTTTACTTCCTCCTTTCCAATTTGGATGCCTTTTATTTTTTATTGGTTTGATCATCATGGCTAGGACTTTCAGAACTATGTTGAATTAGAGGGGTAATAGTGAACAAGATTTTCTTTTTCTTTTTTTTGTGTGTGACTCCTAAAATTTTATTTATTTTTCAAACATTTTTTAATTCCTAGATGTTGTACATGCTTATATTGGGGACTCATAATAATATTTCTGAATATTAAGGTCTAAGACCAAATTAGGAAGTCTGTAAACATGTTATAGCATTGAGGATATTAGAGATGCTAATTCAGCGCAGTTGTCTTCATTCACTCAGTTGTTTGGAAGACATTTAATGAGTACCAATAGGAGAAGCATATTTGGTGTAAAGTTGATGAAGTCTAAGCCTCAAGGTCCCTCCCTAGCAGTCTTTTTTTTTTTATTTTTTAATTTTATTGTTGTTGTTTTACATCCATCCTCTTTTTGCTCCCCTCTGTCCCCCTCCCCACCCACCCATTCCTCCCAAAGTCAATCCCACCTGTTGTCCATGTCGATGGTTCCTTTATACTAGGTTCTTGTCTAAACTGCTCCCCTTCCTTGCCTCTGCCTCCCCCCTCCCCCCAACCCCCTTTCCCCTGACCACTGAAGGCCTATTCACTATATTCATATATTTGGTTCTGTTTTGCTTGTTGTTAGTTTTGTTCATTGTTGTCCTGTAATGGGTGAGATCATATGATATTTTGAACAAGATTTTCTTGTTCCTGATCTCAAGGGAAAGAAACACTTTTAGTTTTTGCCCACTGAATATGATGTTGGCTGTAGGTTTTTCATGTATAGCCTTTACTGTGTTGAGATATACTTCCTCTATTCCCACTTTGCAGATTGGTTTTTATCATAAATAGGTACTGGATTTTACCAAATGATTTTTTAGCATCAATTAATATGATCATGTGATTTTTGTTTTTCATATTGTTTATGTGATGTGTTGCATTTATTGATTTGCAACCTTGCACCCTGGGATAAATCCCACTTGATCATGTTATATGACCTTTACAATGTACTTCTGAATCTGGTTTACCAATATTTTGATGAGAATTTTAGCATCTATGTTCATCAGAGATATTGGTCTCGTTTTCTTTCCTTGTTGTGTCTTTACCTGGTTTTGGAATTAGGACAATATTGGCCTTCTAAAAACAGTTCTTGAGTCTTTCCTCTTCTTGAATTTTTTTGAATAGTTTTTGAAGGATAGGTGTTAATCCTTCTTCAAATGATTGGTAAAATTTGCCTCTGAAGCCATCTGGTCCAGGACTTTTGTTTGCTGGGAGTTTTTTGATTATTGCTTCAATTTCATGCATTGTATTCAGGTCTTCTCCTTCTGCCTCATTAAATTCTGGAAGATGTTGTTTCTAAAAATTTATCCATTTTGCCCAAGCTGTCCATTTCCTGGGCATATTATTGTTCATAGTATTTTCTTACGACCCTTTTTGTATGTTTGTGGTATCAATTGTTATTTTTTGTTTTTCATTTCTGATTTTATTAATTTGGGTCCTCTCTCTCTCTTTCTCTTTTTTTTTTTCCTTAATGAGTCAGGTTAAAAGTTCATCAATTTTATTTACCTTTTCAAAGGACCAGCTCCTTGTTTCATTAGTCTTTTAAATTGTTTTTTAGTGTCTATGTCACCTATTTCTGTTCTGATATTATTTCCTTCCTTCTATTCACTCTAGGTTTTGTTTGTTGTTGGTTTTCTAGTAGGTTAAGTTGTATATTTGATATTTTTCTATCTTCATTAGGTAGGCCTGTAACAGTATAAACTTCCCTCTCAGGACTGCTTTTGCTGTGTCTTATGGGTTTTGGGTTGTTGTGTGTTCATTTCCACTTGTTTCCAGGTACTTTTTTTTATTTCTTTTGGATTTCATTGTTGACCCACTTGTTACCTAATGTTATTTAGCCTCCATGTATTGAGTGCTTTTAAGTTTTTTGGGTTTTTTAAAGATTTTATTTGTTATTTTTTTAGAGATAGGGGAAGGGAGAGAGGCAGAGAGGGAGAGAGACATCAATGTATGGGTGCCTTTCACCTGCCTCCAGCTACAGACCTGGCTGGAGACCTGGCTTGCAACCTGATTATGTGCCCTGGCTGGGGAATCAAACCAGCAACCTTTGGGTTTGCATGCCAGTGCCTTATCCATTGTGCCATCAGCCAGGACTTAAGGTTTTTAAATTTTATTTTAATTATTTTTATTTTTTATTTTTTAAATTTAATTTTATTGTTGTTGTATTACATCCTTCCCCTTTTTCCTCCCCTCTGTCCCCTTCCCCACCCACACTTCCCCACTGCCCCTCAAAGTCAATCCCACTTGTTGTACATGTCCATAGTTCTTCCATGCTAGTTCCTTAACTAAATTGCTCCCCTTCTTTGCCTCCTCCTCCCCACTCCCTCTTGCCCACTGAAAATCTTTTCATTGTATTCATGTATCTGGTTCTGTTTTGTTTGTTTGTTTTGTTTATTATTGTCCTGATATGGATGAGATCATATAATATTTGTCTTTCACTGACTGGCTTACTTCAGTAGCATAATACTCCCCAGTTCCATCCATGTTGTTGCAGAGGGTAGGAGTTCCTTCTTTCTTTCTGCTGTGTAGTATTCTGTTGTGTAAATGTACCAAAGTTTTTGATCCAATCATCCACTGATGCGCACTTAGGCTGTTTCTAGTACTTGGCTATTGTAAATAGCACTGCTATGAACATAGGGGTACTTAGGTTCTTATGAATTGGTGTTTCAGGGTTCTTCAGGTATAGTCCTAGTAGTGGAATTGCTGGATCAAAGGGCAGTTCCATTTTTAGTTTTTAAAGGAAACTCCATACTGTTTTCCATAGTGGCTGCAACAGCCTGCATTCCCACCAACAATACACCAGGGTTCCCTTTGCCCCACATTCTCATCAACACTTGTTTATTGATTTGTTGATGATTGCCATTCTGACAGGTGTGAGGTGATATCTTATTGTGGTTTTAATTTGCATTTCTCTGATGGCTAGTGATGTTGAGCATTCTTTCATATGCCTTTGGGCCCTTTGTATGTCTTCTTCAGAGAGTTACCTGTTCAGGTCCTTTGCCCATTTTTTAATTGGGCTGTCTGTCTACCTGGTGTTGTCACATTAGTTCTTTATATGTTTTGGATATCAAACCCTTGTCTGAGGTATCATTGGCAGATATGTTTTCCCATACAGTTGGTTCCTTTTTTTTTAAAAAAATTATTGTTGTTGTATTACATCCATCCCCTTTTTGCTTCTCTCTGTCCCCCTCCCCACCCACCCGTTCCCCCCAAAGTCAATCCCACCTGTTGTCCATGTTGGTTCCCTTTTAATTTTGCTGGTGTTTTCTTTAGCTGAACAGAAACTTTTCAGTTTGATATAGTCCCATTTGTTTATTTGTTCTTTTATTTCCTTTGCCCTTGGAGAAGTATCAGTAAACATAATTCTGTATAGGATATCTAAAATTTTACTGCCTATATTTTTCTCCAGGACCTTTATGGTTTAAGTCCTTTAACCATCTTGATTTATTCTGGTGTATGGTGTGAGTGTGCTGCTCTCCTCTTCATGTTGTTGTAGGCTGGAAAACCCAGCTAGGGGTCCAGAACCCACCCTTCTCGGGTGGAGCCCACAGTTCTGTTCCTTCAGCTGCTGCCTCCAGGGGGGACCCAGCCAGCTCTCTCACGTTTCTGCGATTCCTACCAGCCATGTTGTGATGAATCGGTCTCTTCTGTTCTGTCTGTGGTTATAGGTTTTCTTTCCAGCTGGTGTTCTGTTGGTAATTCCAGATAACTTTTTCTCCAAAAAAGTAATTCCAGATGCAACCCTCTCACTTTTCACAAAACCAGTGACATCATCATCATTTAGGTGGCACTTGAACTTGGGAGGCATATTTTTAAATCTAAAAGTACTCTTCTCTTCTCCTGAAGAATAAGCACTCACCACCTGTGTCTCCTGGGGAGGTCTCAGGTGGCCTAGGGAAGCCATGTGGAGTGGAGGCCCTGGGCGCCCACCCTGCTGTCCACTGCTGCCACTGTGCCCTAAGTTTTTAAATTGAGGTTGACTTCTAGTTTCAAGTCATTGTGATCTGAAAAAATGCTTAATATGATTTAAATTTTCTTGAATTTGTTAAGACCTATTTTGTGCCCTGGCATGTGGTCTATCTTTGAGAATGATCCAATGCACTTGAGAAGAAGTATGTTCTGTTGCTTAGGATGAAATGTTCTATAAACATCAATTAAATCCGTTTGATCTAGTGCATTATTTTAGGTAGGAGTTTCTTTGTTGATATTTTTTTGTCTGGAAGATCTATCCATTGGTGATAGTGGATTGTTAAAATCCCCTACAATGACTATATTGCTTTTGACCTGTTCCTTAAAGTCCTCCAAGATTTTAAAATATATATTTATGTGTTCCTCTATTGGGTGCATATATATTTACAAGCATTATAGCCTCTTGCTGGATTGATCCCTTTAATATAATGTAGTGACCTGCTTTCTCTCTCATTATGGCCTTTGGGTTGATGTCCATTTTGTCAGACCTGAGTATTGTTATCCCAACTTTTTCCATCTCCATTTCCATGGAATATTTTTTCCATCCCTTCACTTTCATCCTGCATAAATTTTTGTTCTGAGGTAAGTCTCTTGTAGATAGCAAATATACAGGTCATGTTTTCTTATCTATTCAGTTAACCCATGTCTTTTGATTGGAGCATTTAATCTAATTACATTTAAGGTTATTATTGAGAGGTACTTATTTATTCCCATTTTTTCCCTTTGAACCTGTGTTTTTATCTCTATTTCTTCTTCTCAAAGCAGTCCCTTTAGCATCTCTTGCAATGCTGGTTTGGTGGAAATGTACTCCTACATAGCCGTTATTTGGAGGGTCTGGGTTACTCTTTATTTCACCTTCAATTTTAAATGAAAGCCATGATGAGTATAGTAATTTTGGTTGTAGTTCTTTGCTTTTTATTACTAGAAATAATTCATGCCATTCTTTTCTGGCCTGTGGTGTTTCTATTGAGAAATTAGCTGACAACTTTATCCTAGTTTCCTTGTAGGTAACTGTTTCTCTCTTGCTGACTTTAGGACCCTCTTTTTGTTTTTGTACTTTGCCTTTTAATTGTGGTGTGTCTTGATGTGCACCTCTTTAGGGTCATCTTGAGTGGGACTCTGAGAGATCTGAAATTATATGATCTTTCTATTTACCAGGTTAGGGAAGTTTTCTGTCATTATTTCTTCAAACAGGTTTTCTATCTCTTGCTCCTTTTCTTCTCCTTCTGGTATCTTTCGGATGTGAATATTGTTACATTTCATATTGTCCCAAAATTCTCTTAAACCATGTTCATTCTTTTTTAAGTCTTTTTGTTGTTCTTTTTGCTCTGATTGGGTATTTTTTTCCCATCATGTTTCCCAAATCACTGATTCAATCCTCTGCTTCACACAGCCTGCTTTAATTCATTCTAGTATATTTTTTATTTCAAATATTACATTCTTTATTTCCAACTGGTTTTCATTCATATTTTCTATGTCCTTTTTCATGCTAATGTAGTCCTCATTAAGTTTCTTGAGCATCCTTATAGCCATTACTCTGAACTCTACATCTGATAATTTGCTTGCCTCAATTTCATTTAGCCCTTTTTTTCATTTGGTGGTTGCTTCTTTGTTTCCCAATTTTAGCTGTCTCTTTTGTTTGTTTCTATGTATTAGATATGCTTTGACTACCTATTTTCATGAGGTGGCCTTCTGTAGTAGGAGGCCCATTGTGGTATGTTCTCCTTGATCTAGGGATATCTTTGTGTGGGTTACATGGGATCTGCTGTGGGTTTTGGGGTACTGATTGTTATTGGCCCATTTGTTGGTGGGAATTCCCCTTCACTTAGCTGAATGAGAGAGGCTCAACCACTACCACATCTTGTATGCAGGCCCTGACAGAACAAAGCAAAACAACACACACACACACACACAAAACCCAAAACCAAAACAAGCAAATGCCCAACAACAGCAGCAATATCAACAACAGAAACATAAGAGTAAAGAACAATAAAAGTGAAAAGATAAATAGGATAGTAGTAAAGGGAAAAAATGAGAGAAAACCAAAGGAAAAATAATTATTATGAGAGGAGAAAAGGGAGAGAGGTAACATGAGTAATGACTAGAAAGAGGGAAATGGGAAAAAGGGACAAAGAAAGATAAAGAATAACAAAAATAAGAAAAGCAAAGAAGAAGGGGAAAGCAGAGCCAGCAACAGTAAGGGTTGCTTTTATAAGATATGAAAGAAAATATAGAGCAAGAAAAATTAAAGACAAAAAATTAAACAAGTATAAAAAGGCTCTGAAAAAGAAAAATAATGAAAATAATGAAAAAGAACAAAGTGGAATTTGTCTCAGCAGAGTTTAGTGCTTGCCTGCTGGATTCTCCCTTTGGATACAGCTCTGATGTCCGAGGTTTGTGTAAGCCAATGTTAGGTGCTGTCCACATCTAGCTCTCAGCAGTCTGTTTGAAGCTACAAGTGATCCACTGTTTGTGGCTATTTTCTTTGGGCTTGGCTGTGAACAGAATGGGCCAAGCTGCATGGCAAAACTGGCTTTTATCAGCACTGGGTCCAGGAGTGGGTCAGTAAACATCCCAAGGCACTGTAGAAGCAGTCCTTTACCTGTCTCTATTTGTCGGCCTGCTATTAATCTTAGACTAGTCACTGACCTGACTGTTTTTGACAGAGTTCCTGGATGTCCCATAGGCGATACCTTTCAGACTTCAGGGAAGATGGTGAGTTTGTTCTCCCACCCACAAGCTACTGGTCTGAGTCTGTGCAGGATTATTTCCCTGAACTTGGCAGGATAGATCCCCTAGTAGGCTAGTGGATGGGGTCTCCAGAGCCCAGATTTTGTGTTTGTGGAAGACCAGGAGGGTGCTTTTATAGCTTTCCCGTGAAGGGGAAGACCCATTCTGGTTCTTGGGAAATTATATGGAATGGCTGCACCCTAAATTCAGTTTATGACACCCCTGAGTTTGTGTATGTTGCTGTCTCCTCAGCAGGGTTTAAGATGCAGGATGGGAGAGAAGAAAGACGAAAAGAAAAAATGCAAAACAAAACAGAACAACAAAAGGAAACAAGATGCAGGTGGTGGGAGCAGGTGAGTGGTATCCCACATGGTGGGGTAATTGCTTTTCTCAGGAAAGATGGCTGCTGTGGTAGGAGATAAATAATGGCACAGAAATCCCCACAGCCACTCCCTCACACCTCTCCCTAATGTTTCTCACTCCAAACTCTCCTCCTCGTTAACTTCAGTAGGTGCTGCCTTATCTTTTCCAGAGCCCTAGGTGAGTGTCTGTGAACCCATAACCTGTGCTTTGGGCCCTTTTAAAAAATAAAATAGTGACTTTGTCTCCAGTGGGCTCCATTTCTTCCCAGCAGACAAAAATCACATAGCATTTCACAGCTGAATGCTACAAGGCAGATGATCCCAGCACTGGCGCTGTTCCATGTTTGGGAGCCCAGTCTGGGATCCAGGCTTCTCTCCTCTCAGGGGGAAGCTCCCACAGCCATGCTGTAACGTAGCCCACCACCTCTGTGTACAGGGCTGGGCACATTAACAGCCTCATCCTTGCTACCTGTGCCGTGGTGGTTTTTGCTAATCCTTGGCTAAAAGTTTCTTTGGGGGGTAGTCTTCAGTTTATTTTGAGTGACCATTCCCTTCCTTAGTTGTATTTCCAGTTTGGTTCTGGGAGGTGGTGTGAGAAAGATCCTCCTACTATACTGCCATCTTGTGACTTCATCTTTTTCATTCTTAATGTGTATTTGTATTTTCTCTTTTTTTACTTCACATATTTTATAGAACTTTTGGATCTGTTTATAAAGTCTATTTTTTTACTTTTAAGTTAATTTATACTTTTAAACTTTTACCTTCTTTGGTTTATTTTGCTTATTTAAAAAATTCTTGTTTCCTTTATTATACTCTTAGCTTTATTAACAAATATATTCATGGCTTTATATTTTTAATGAATATTGCTTTGAATGAATCCATAGGTTTTTTATATATACTGCTATCATTAGTGTTAATTTTTAATGGCATACAGTTTTAAGTTTTAGTTCCTTGACATGGAAATTAGTAAGTGGTTAATATGCTTACCATTCATTTACTGGCTTTCTTTTAATTATTAATTTCTAGCTTTATTGCATTATGTTCAGAGAATGTGGCTTTTATGAACTTTTCTAATTGTTCCTTTGAGTCATAATACATGTTCATGTTTTGATTAAGTGTCCATAGCTGTGTGTGTATATGTATATAACTAGGTTATTTTTCATCTCCCTCTTTCTTTCTCTGTAAAATAGATATTAAAGTATCCCATATTTCCAACAAATTCTGCTTTATGTTTTTCTGTGCAATATTGTTTTTTGAGTAAAAGTCGGCTCATTCCTCCATCCATTCAGGAATTCAACAAATAACTATTGAGAATCAATTGCGTTTCAGTTTCAGATCCCAGGCTGAACTCAGACTATGGCAATGAGCAAGACAGACTCATGATGCTGTGGAACATGCAAGCCTATTAGGAAAGGCGGCATCAACATTGATTCAATGATCCCCTGTGTCTAAGTTTTATCAAAGTTCTTAGTGAGAGAGCTATTGAAAAAAGGAGCTGAGTCCATGTAAAAAGGTACAAATGTACAAACCACAAAGTGAAATATTGGTAGGTTTGATAACAACTTGGGGTTAATTTTTCTTTCAGGATATGAACTTGTAATACCTTTGGCTTTTTTGTTAGGTTAACCTGTAACATAGGGAAGTATAACCCATATGAGCCTTTTCTCAGTTATGAATTGTGAGGTAAATATGCTGTAATAACAAAGTTACATTCCCCAAAAGTGTCAGGTAAGCACTTGCTAGAAAACACTCTTGAAAGGTAGAAGGAAAAGTGAACAACTACCAATCATCATTCTTCTTCCCAGACTGGGACATTGCTTTTACAATGTTATTAATGAATGACCATGGCATTTAAAACTGCTTTTCCTGACATAAAGATATATGGGGTTCAAATGACTGTGTCATGCAAGAGCTTAATCTTCATAGTTTCTAACTCAACAGTAACTATTCTCCCAAGCCAGAAATGTCAAACATGTTTTAGGAAATTTATTAGGTTTACTGAAACTTAAGTTTCTTTCCTTCAACTTTCCTGCGATTTTCCTCAGCCCTCATTACTGAATGAAGACTGGCTGTGAATGAATCAGTACTATTTTGAGAGGTCTAATGCAGTGATCTTCAACCTAGGGAATATCTATGTATTTTAATGGAATTAATTTCCAGATCCTCAGCTCCTCTTTGTACCCTTTCCTAAAAATGATCTGCCTGAGAGCTTGTCTGTGCTTCTCATTTCCTACCTATCATTTCACAATTGTCCTTCTCCAATTTTATTTACATAAGCAGGAATCTTTTTTTGCAGCAGAGATTTAAAAATCTCTAGGACATTAAGGAAAGGAGTATTTCTTTTTATTGGTGCCAGGGAACCTTCTTTAATCAAAGCATTATAGATCTGACCCCAGTCATTTTTATTAAGAAATTTATTTCCTCCCAAATGTTTGCCTTTTCTGTTAAAACCCTTCTAAAATTATATTTAAGTTATTTTCATCAAATGTACATTAATAATAATTATAGTTACAATTGAATCCAGAAAAAATAACTTTTAACAATTACAGCAATATGATCAGAGAAAAGTGAAAAATTTTCAATTTTATAACACATTTTTGTTACAGATTTTTTTGGGTGATCAATAAAAGACTTTTAAAGAAATATATATTATGTTAAATTTTGCAGAAGTTAAATGAAAATAGGATTTTTAAGAAAATCTTCAGTTATTAATGAAGAGTTTGTGCATGAATTTTAAGCAAATGTTTATGAGTATTAAATCACTTTGGTATTAAGATTTCATTGCATTTATTTAAAACCTATTATATGGCTTTTATTTGAAAGAGTCAATATTTATAATACACTGGAATTTATAACCTTTACAGCTATTTAAACATTTAAAGTAATTGTAAAATATTTTAGAAGTTATCTTAAAAATGTGTGATGGTCTTATGGTTTTCCATTAATGTAATGCACTGGCTGGTCTACAAACATGAAGACACTTTGATAACAATGCAGAATTACTCAATGTATGTTGATGTTCAATCTTCTAACCATTCTTTAAATTTGTAATCTACAGACTGGTGGAAAATATGTCATTGAAATTCATGCAACTTCTAAAATATTTTCCCTTAAATTTGATTATAAATAAAGCAAGGCAGAATAAGAGACTTTCAGATCTGATGTTACTCACCTTTCTGTATTTGCAGATGTTCTACACAAGAAATTATCGAACAGTACAATTCTGAGATACTGTAAAGGAGGTTATCTCCCTCAGCCTCACCATTAGCTGAAAGTGTTTTCTTCTGTCAAAAGAGTTTTAAACTTGACTATTTGCTGTAGTCAATGAAAAGTGCTGATCCCTGGTATTATAGAGAGAATGGAGCTGCCCGAGATGTGAGATAAGGAGAGAGAGAGGGATGGAGGGAGGGAGGGAGAGAGCGAGAGAGAGAGAGTGAGAGAGCATTAAAGCTCCATGATGCCAGTTTTGTTAAAAACCAAGGCAGGATACATGTGTGAGCAAAGCGTGCTAGTAAGAATCAAAATACTGGTGATATTATTTAAGCATATGGATCCAGCCCTTCCTAAAAAAGTAGTTAATCTGATTTTTCAGATTTTTTAGCAACAATATTTTTGGGTTTTGCTTTAATCATTTGCATACAAATTTATGTAAAAGCACCTTTTATTTCTCAATTTCACTTATAATCTTTATAATGAGCCAGTTTGGTAACAATATTATCATACTAACCTGCGAAAGTTACTGGTTGAGTAAACTAATGTATATTCCAAAGATGTAAACTTTTATAGTTCTGGGAACTTATTGACAAACTATTAATTTATGTGGGAAAGCATTCAGAATACTTTAGTTTTGTGCTGAAGGAAAAAATTGGAAAAAAGCATTGAAAGCAACAACTAGCCATAAGAAAGAAAAAAGTTTTAAGTTCTCCCTACATGCCAAGTAGTTTCTTTTTTTTTAATTTAGTTCAGAATCCTTCGTTAACATAACTATAGGGATGACAATATAAAAATGTTATTATTTTTTATTTTATCATGTTTAATAAAAAAATATGATCAACTAATTAACTTCATTAAAAAAAATTCAAGCCCTGGCTGGGGGCACAGTGGATAAGGCTCTGGCCTTTGAACCCAAAGGTCACTGGTTCGATTCCCAGCCAGGGCATATAACCAGGTTGCAAGCCAGGTCTCCAGCCAGGTCTGTAGCTGGAGGCAGGTGAAAGGCAACCATACATTGATGTCTCTCTCCCTCTCTACCTCTCTCCCTTCCCCTCTCTGAAGATAAGTAAAATCTTTTAAAAAATAAGTTTTAAAAATTCATAGCTGTCAATTAAGGATTGTTATAAACACTGTTGCATAATAGCAATTCAATAAACAAATGAAATGCAGTCCCTGTTGGCTACAGCTTGAGTTTCATGGGGATACAGTGAAAAATACATGTATAAAAATACATATATATATATATTTATAAAGATTTTATTTCATTATTTCCAGAAAGAGGGGAAGGGAGAGAGGCAGAGAGGGAGAGAGACATCAGTGTATGGTTGCATTTCACCTGCCTCCAGCCACAGACCTAACTGGAGACCTGGTTTGCAACCTGGCTATGTGCCCTGGCTGGGGAATTGAACCTGCGACCTTTGGGTTCGCAGGCTGGCGCCTAATCCACTGTGCTACCAGCCAGGGCTAAAAATACATATTAAAGACATATTAAAAATTCCATAAAGTGTTAGGTTTGCTATATTAGGAATGTGCTTAGAGTTTTAGTTAGGGTTATAAAAGAGGGGGTGGTCAGTTCTACTTGGGCAAGAAGGTAAAGGCAAAGATTCGGGAAAGAGGGGAAACTTGAGAACAACTTGAATGATAGTGAAATGGTTGAGCAGATATGGGCATTCTGTGCTAAGGAAACTTGTCCACAGAGGCAGAGAGGCAGGAAACAATTTCCTGCACTGAGATGATGGGAGCAAACAGAAGGAGGGCAATGGGAGTATGGCAACAAATGAGGCTGAATTATTCAGCAGGGAGTTAATTAGTTCCAGTACATAGTTTTGATCATTTACCCTGTCAGGCTTGGTGGATGCTGGGGAAATAGTAGTGGTCTCTGCGTTTCTGCCTTAGCTTTATTGAAATATAGTAATTGACACATAATATATAAGTTGAAGGGTACAATGTGTTGACTTGATATATTTATATATTACAGAATGATGACCACCATAGCGTTAGCTAACATCTCTATTACTCCACATAATTACCATTTCTTCTTTTTGGTGAGAATATAGGACTGTACCAAAAGTATCGGCCATGCAAACTGTTTTAATTATATTGATGTTGGCACGATACTTTCGGGGCAGACCTAGTATTTAAGATGCACTTTCTTAGCAACTTTCAAACATCTAACACGGTATTATTAACTATAACCACCATGTTGTACATTAGACTCCCAGAATGTATTCATCTCATAACTGCAACTTCATATCCTTTGAGTGGTCTTTGCTTTGATGGGACTTGCATTCTGAATAATCACAGGTTTTTTCTGTGGGAAATGGGGCTTCAGTGAAGGGGTAAAAGACACCATCCGATTCTATTATCAGAAGATCACTCAGGTGCCTACATGAACAGTGTTTGAAAAGGGGCAAAACTCAGGACAGAGAAACTAGATAGATAATTATGTGTTAATTTACATGGCAGCAGCTCTATGAAGGCATTAGAAGCAAGGATGGAAAGAAGAAATAAGCTTTCATATGAAACTTCATAACTGGCCTGAATCTGTAAGCCTTGGTGACTATTTGGACTGAGGGGTAAAAGGTATGGTAAAACATGAATGGCCCAGTTTTATTTGACTCGTGTAAGAGGTGATCTTTCACTGAGTTTAGTTTCTAGTCCACTTTTCCAGACAAGCAAGAGCCTAAAGTACTGAGCTAGGCTAGAGCATGGTATTCTAGGAGCTATGGTCAGAAGAAGTGTGTTTAGAATGAGTCGTGAGAATAGATGGGATTTGCAGAACTGGGGAGGCATAACTTGCCCTGGGCTGAGGCATCTAAAACTAAATGGGAATGCTCCAGATGGCCCCAAGGTTTTCTCAAGGACTAAGGATGTCCCAAAGCTATGAGGGTATGGACCTGTGCCAGGCATTAGCAGCTCTCAAGGAGGACATAGAGAAGCCACAGGAGATCCAGGATGTCCTTTGCATGGCACCATCTCTGATTCTAGTTCCAGCCTGGGTACTAAATCCCTTGTGCCAATACTAATAACTGAGGGATGACAAGATACTTTTGCAAAAGCTTATTTTTAGCTCCCTTTGGCCTTTCCCAACTTCAGTAACTCCCACCACCAATTCTAAACATATCTCCAACCTCAGCTCTGAAAACCACTCATCAGATAATTATTTCATCTGTACAGTATCTTATCCAACTCTCTACCACTCATTCAATGTGAACAGATGAAATGAAATGCTCCACAAGCAGGTCTTAACAGTAAACACTATGTATTGGGAAGATTGTGGACATAAAAAGAAATGTTGCTATTATTTTGGCCATTTAATTTTCCCTCCTTAACTTAAGCAAGGTGGAATCCTCTCCAGAGGCAGACATGCCCTTTTCTTAGAGGATTTGAGGTGGCGACTCTGGTGATGGTGAAACAGAGCCCACAGGCTGTTTAGTTATGAGGGGTTCAACTGCCCATCACCAAAAGCATAACTTTTTTTTTAAATTTAATTTTATTGTATTACATTCATCCCATTTCTCTTCCCTTCTCTCCCCTTCCCCACCCATCCATTCCTCCCAAAGATCAGTCCCATTTGTTGTCCATGTCCATGGGTCTTCTATGATAGGTCCTTGATTAAATTGTTCCCCTTCTTTGCCTCCTTATCCCCCCTTTCCTTCTTCCCCTCTCCTCTGCCCACTGAAGGTCTGTTCCTTGTATTCATGTATTTGGTTCTATTTTGCTTGTTTGTTTATTTTGTTCATTAGTGTCCTGTAATGGGTGAGATAAGCCAGTCAGTGAAAAGCATAACTCTTAATACCAGAGTTTGGTGAAAAGGAAACAAATTGTTTATTTAAAGGTTATTCAGACTTGGATTACTGGTGGAATTCTGCCATTAAGTCCCATTCCCTTAATACACCCCAAAACACATGGTTTTGCCTAATCAGGCTAGTTTCAGAACAGACAAGTTAGAGGTACCGTCTTTTTCTAGGAAAATATAAGTCCAAGACTTCTTATTTCCCAGGCACAGTTCTGCTTTACCAGGAGCTCTCATTCATCCGTGCTTGATTGCGAAGGTTCTGTCCATGTTGTGGCATTTTTCACCTTTTAATTCAGAACTGTGTGGCCCCTTCTGACACACCCAACCTCATGGCAGGCAGGTGGGGTGCTTCTGCTCTCTTTCAAACCATGTGGCTCTCTTCTCCTTAATGGCTGCTGCCATATTTTAAAATTCCTGCCCATGCTTTTAATGCAGTGACCTATCCTGGCCACTAGTAAAATCTTGCACAGGTAGAGTCTAAATATTTTTTGTCACCATTCTATGGTCAAAGACCCTCCCACCTCTTTGGTGCCTAAAATGTCCATAGCTGTTTACATATCAAGAAAGTAGGTATCTCTCAGGAGAATGGCTGTGCTCCACTGAGTCCTATCCCCAACATTCTGAGGCTTCTGTCTGCTCTTTTACAATGGCAGCTGCTTGGCCTCAATTTTAGATCTGGTTCTTTTAAGTGGTTGTTGTTCAGAAGCAGTTATAACATGACCAGAAGTATACCAGTTTGGGAACAAGTGCTGGCAGCACATGAAATCTTACTTGACAGTTGTTTGTTCTTTTCCCTTATCTTAGATAAGACAAATGATGCATTAAGGAAATTTAAGCTATACAGGTTGAAATTAAAATAAAAAAGAGTGATAGATCAATTGGAAGACAGAGGGAGAGACGTGATAGAGTTTTTCACATTGCTTTGTAATTCAAAAGACATAATATGTATACTAAAAAATCAGATAACCTAGGCTGGGAGGTAGAGGGTGGAGAAATTCTACAAACTCAGCAAAAGCAGATTTTCATTGTACTCTTGAACCCTGAGAAAGACTTAAGAAGGAAAACTAAAGAAAAAATAATTGTGGAAAAGATAGAAAATTCAATTTTGGATATGGTGACTTCAGTGTGATTGTGAGACATGCAGATGGGTGGTAGAGTGACTTGCATTGTGAAAATGTTAAGACACAATTCTAGGAAATAATTTTAGTTCAAGCTATGAGAGTCAGTGGATAAAAATAACACAATATTTGACATATCATATGTGACATATGGAGTTGTGAAGGTTAAGTGAAATTAATGCACGTGAAGATCTTTGCAAAACTATAAAGCATTCTGTATCTTTTATTACTAACTCACAGACATCCTTTCTATGTTCCCCGTAGTCAGGCAGATTTAGTATTTCTTTTCTCCAGAGCAGTCAATGATTTCCTCTCTGTGCTTCTGTTACACCTGACACAGGCGCTGAGGTTTGAGGTTTCTGTATGCCTCTCTCTGTCACTCATCTCATTGTGCCCTTCCGAGAGCACAGAAATACATCGCAGCATCCTCCAGCTGAGAGTCTGAGATACTGAGGCTGAAGGTTTTGGTTACTTTCTGGAAGTTCACAGAGAAGCGATTATCGGTTGCAGTTGCATTTTGTGACTTAAAACCTTCTTGGCGGATAATGAGAATCATCTCTCCTCTGGGAGGCTGTTTGTACCAGAACAAATAATAATCACTCCAACTAGTGTCATATGTGCAGTCCAGGGTCACAGTGCCTGCCTCCTGCACAGTCCTTTCTGGTTGAGTTTGAGTGACTTTCTGTGCCATGCTGAACGCTGTAGGAAAGAGGACAGAAAGAACTGCACTGGGGTATGACTTCAGAGAGATAAAGCAGGCAGACTCTTGGCTAGTTCCCATCCCCACCCACTTTCCTCCTCTTAATCCCAACTTTAAGACAAATTCATCAGCTTTTTAAAAAAATTAATTAATTTTATTCCAATAGCTGGTACCAATGAGGAGGTAAGATCCCTGGGGTATTAATATTTTTACCTACTTTCCAGTCCTATTGGATACTCAGAAAACAAATACATGAGCCTTCCTTACCAAGACAGGTGGAGACTATGAATGCCCACAGCAACCTGGTGTCTGCCATGCTGGTGGCCCTCTTCTGCAGGGAGATAAAAATACCTTGTACTGATCTGAAACTTGGTATCAGCGGTACTTAGTGACATCACTGAGTCAGAACAGGAAATGGAATGTCAGGTGGGCTGTTGATTAGGTCTTGCTTAGTAAAGTTCATGAATGCTTTTTTGTCTATTGCTGCAGAGAATAAAACATTTGGCTCTAACACCAATGACAAAAGATGTTTGAACTATAATTTATTTTGGGGTAAAAATCAAGAGAAGGAGCCAGTAATTTGTTTTCGTAGAGATGTAATCTTAGAGAGGTAAATGGGATGGGTAGGAAAAAGACAGGTGAAACTAACGTAAGGACTTTGGTTTTCTCTGTAAGCTTTTTTTCTTTCTCTTTCTCTTTGTTTGTTTGTTTCTTTCTTTCTTTCTTTCTTCTTTCCTTTCTTCCTTCTTTTCTTTTCTTTCTTTTCTTTTCTTTTCTTTCTTTCTTTCTTTCTTTCTTTCTTTCTTCCTTCCTTCCTTCCTTCCTTCCTTCCTTCCTTCCTTCTTTCCTTCCTTTCTTTCCTTTCTCTCTCTAGTCCTCCCTTCCTTCCTCCCTCCTTTTTGTCTTAAAGCCAGTGTTATAGTAGTCTCTGTAGTGCCATAAAACAGGTTTTGATTGTATTATTATTCTTTAGCCAACTTTTTATTTAAATAATTTCTCAAAACTTCAAAATAATAATAAAGACAAAAGCAACACTCAGTTAAGATATAATTGGAACCCGAATTTTGATATCTAATTGCACTGTTGTTGGCTTGAAGACTTAAAAAAAAGATTTCTTGGCTTTGGGTGTGTCAGGAACTCTATGACTGTAATACCAATGGCAAATGTTCTTATGAGAACTTTGGTGTACTGTATATGAAGAATCAGAACAATTAATATAAAATTGATTTGGGAACATTCTGTGTTGCATATCTAACAGAGATTTTTGGCATCTCATTTTTCCTCATGCATACATTCTCCTATGAGAGAAAAAAGGCCAGGCATTATAGTCCTTATTTTATAGAAGAGGCAATTATACAAAACTGAAAACTCACAATGCAAGGAACCACTAATCTCATTTGTATTAATTTTCTCTTTCTATAGAGTTTGTGTCATACAGTCCTAATAAGGCCATCTCTATGGTCCATCTTTATGTAAATATTTTCCCCCTGCATAAGAGAAGAAGAGATGACTAAATGAAAAGCTGATTTATTATATAGGGAGTGGTGGCCTAAGTGTTTCCAACCTATTTGTTATTTCCATTTGGATAACTGATAAACAAGCATTTTGTCACAACCACAGATGTTTTTAACTCCAGAGGACTTCTTTAATTTTTTTTTTTTACTCATTATTTTTTAGAGAGAAGGGCAGGGAGGGAGGAAGAAATGGAGAGAAATATCGATGTATGGTTACCTTTCACCTGCCTCCAGCTAGGACCTGGATGGAGACCTGGCTTGCATTCTGGTTATATGCCCTGACTGGAAATCAAACCAGCAACCTTTGAGTTCATAGGCTGGCACCTTATCCACTGAACCACCAGGCAGGGCTTTCCAGAGGACTTCTTAAAGTACACCTTGGTGAGTTGCTATAGATGGCACAGTTCTTCCTCTTGTTGGCTCAGTGATTGAATTTTTGCCATGAGCTCTGGCAGGGTTGCTCAATTGGTTGGAGTGTTGTCCCATGCACCAAAAGTTTTCAGGTTCAATCCCTGATCAGACTCATAGCTAGGTTGCAGGTTTGATTCCTGGTTGGGGAGCACATGGGAAACAACAGATGGATGTTTTCTCTCCCCCTTTCTCTCTCTCTCAAATTAATAGACATATCCTTTGGGAGGAAAATTAAAAAAAATTCTGCCATGTTTACCATTTTCTGGTTAGAGTTACATGAAAGTGGCAAAATATGTTATTATCATTCACCCCTCTCTTTTTTAGTTTTTACAGGAAACTCTAGGTGACCAATTTTTCTTTTTTGTCAGTCTTAGTCCAACTGAAGCTATAATTTCATAAATGAGACCCTCAGAAGTAAATGTTCCCTCCCTCTTGTCTACATTTACCATGCCTGCAATGCAATATAGGATGCCACACCAGAGGTCCATCCTGCTGTTTCAGATCATTTCTTATTCCTATGGGCCCAGCCAATCAAACTTTAGTATCTTCTATCAGCAATTTCAACCAGTATGCACACGGATTTTTAAACTATGACCACGTGTTTATTCAGGGACATTGACCTTCTTTCCCTTAGGTTGTCAAATTAAAAAAAATGACAATAGCCAACACAACAATAACCATTTGATGTCAACGAATGAAAATTACACCTGTTGTTTGTCAGAGCAGCAAAAAATATAATATATCTTTTGGTGTGCCACAGAATTTTAGTAATTAGTTTATGCTTGCTATTAGATAAAAATGTTTGAAAATTTCTATCTTGTATCCATTATCCAATCAGTCCCTACCTCCCATATAGTTAATCAGGTTGTTGAAGTCTGAGAATGAAATGAGATGATGAACATATATGAAAGAACTTTTAAGGTAGCAAACAAAGGGTGGATAGAAAGCTATCTTTTCCTTTCCCTTAAAAAAATATATCCAGATAATAGTTTTGTTTTTTTTTAATTTTGTTGTTTTAAGTGAAAGTGATTTCTTGGGTTAGTTGTTTGGAAAGTCTGTAAAAAGTGGTGAGCAAAGCCAGATTACAGGATACTAAGCAAATAATAAGTGTGAAGAAAGAAGAAAGACAGGATAAAACATAGAGGGGAAACAGCACTACCCTGTCTGGGCAGCCTGAGAAATTCTACTGTGCTTCCTTAGAATATCAACAGTATCTGGCAACCACTGTCATAGTATTTCTCATAGGAGTTACCTATAAAAAGTAAAAACTATGAGTAAAATATGTGAACGTTATATTCCTACTCTGGTGTTCTCATGGGAGAACTTTTACAGAGGCAAAAGCTGAGACACATTGACAATTAATGGCACAAGGAGGAGAAGCTATTTCGGGTATCAAGAAATTCTCTCTTAGTTGAGTAGATCTTGGCTCAAGAGCACTTTGGGTTCCCAGTCCTAATCACCCCAGACATCTCATATTTAGTGTTCTTATACTCTCAATTCTTTTTCTGAATACACAGTGAACAAAATCTTTTAAAAGTCTTTTTAAGAAGTTTTACTTATATTCACTATATTCATGCGTAATTTTCTTTTGTTAGAGGCAATGGACATTGTTTATCCACTCCCCAGTGGAGTACCCCATGCATACAATGGGGTCCAGTGAATTTGGGTCCTCTGTGGGGAACATGGGCTTCCTTTGGCACAGAGTAGGTAGCTGAGCCCCTTGACTGGGCTGTCTTGGTGTGCAGGAGTGGAGGAGCTGGGACTAACATGGAAGGAGGCTGCTAACTGTCCCTGGTTCTACAATTCTTATTTATTTAATCAGGGCAGTCACAAATTCTGCCAGATTCATTCTGCATCCTCTTCATCCTTACCCAGGGAACTGAAACATTGTTCAAATAAGTATATTAGATAATAAAATTCTTTCCTTATTGGATGGCCAGTTAGGAAGGACTTCCTCTTTCATCCTTTGATGGCTAATTTAAACAAAGTGATATTGTTAAAGAGTTGACTAAAATTTTTATTTGTTCTTTGAATCTGTTCTATAAAAGATAGAGACTAATTTTCAGAATTTTCTCTGTCCTCTAAGTTCCTATGACATAAATTTTACTAGCTCATATCTGGCTATCAGATCAGAAATGTGGCCCTGAGAAGCTCCTTCATGCCTTGGTCTTCTCAAATCCTTGAGTGTGGAAATTTGACCAAGAAAGGAGGGTTCGTTCTAGTTCTTTTGGGTGTTAGCCAATCCCTCAACACAGGACAATCTTTTGCAAGTTAACTCTTTGTCAATGAATGCCAACAGCACCCTCTTCAGGTCAAAGAGATAGTTACCGGGAAATGCCTATAATTGACACAAAAATATGTGGTCCAGAAATCTGTTCAAAAAGTTATGTTTATATCAGTTTCTAATTCTTATTTCCACTTAACAAAGAGATCTTGATCAATCAATTAATTGATTGATTATTTGCTTATATTGAATTTCTTGGAGTGACATTGGTTAATAAATTATGCAGTTTCAGGTACACAATTCTATGACACATCATCTTTATATTGTATTGTGTATACACCAACCCAAAGTCAAGTCTCTTCTACCACCATTTAGTCCCCCTCTTCTAACTATCCCCACTCCTTTTCCTCTTGTAATTACCATAATGTTGTCTGTGTCTATGTTTTTATGTTTTTTATTTTTGCTTAATTTCTTCACCTTTTTCACACAGTTCCCAAACCCCTCTTATCTGTCAGTCTGTTCTCTATGAGCGTGTTTCAGTTTTGTTTGTTTGTTTAATCTGTTCTTTGATTCCACATATAAGTGATCATTTATATGTGGAATCTATTTGTCTGTCTCTGGCTTATTTCACTTAGCATAATACTTTCCAGGTCTATCCATGCTGTCGCAAAAGGTAAAATGCCCTTCTTTTCTACAGCCAAGTGGTATTCCATTGTGTGAATATGCTTCAACTATTTCATACACTCATCTACTAATGGTGACTTGGGCTGCAATGCATGTAGGGGTGCATATATTTCTAATCAGTTTTTGGTTTCTTTGGATGTTCTCCCAGAAGTGGTGGAATCAGAAGTGGGTCATCAGGCAGGTCCATTTTAAAATTAAAAAAAAAAAAATTTTAATATTTATTTTTAGGGAAGGGGGAAGGAGAAAGGGAAACACCGATGTTCAGTTGCCTCTTGAGCGCCCCCTATTGGGCACTTGGCTCAAAGTCCAGGCATATGCCCTGACTGGGAACCTAACCAGTGACACTTTGGTTCCCAGGCTGGTGCTCAAACCACAGTGCTACATCCACTAGGGCCATTTTTAAATTTTTGAGGAGACTCCATAACTCTATATTGTTTTTCACAGAGGTTGCACCAGTCTGCATTCCCACCAACAATGCATGAGAATTCTCTTTTCCCCACATCCTGGCTAACGTTTGTTGTTTGTTGAGTTATTGATGATAGCCATTCTGACAGGTGAGAGGTGTCATCTCATTGTGGTTTTAATTTGTATTTCTCTGATGATTAGTGATGATGAGCATCCTTTCATGTGTCTATGGAATATCTGTATGTCCTCTTTGGAGAAGGGTATAATCAGGATATTTGCCTATTTTTTAATTAGATATTTTTTTGGTGTTGAGTGATATAAATTCTTTATACAGTATACTTGTGTTTTGGACGTTAACCCTTTATCAGATGTATTGTTGACAAATATGGTTTCCCATTCAATGGATTATCTTTTCATTTTCTTGATAGTTTCTTTTGCTGTGCAAAACCTTTTTAGTTTGATGTAGCCTCATTTGTTTATTTATTTCTTTTGTTTCTCTTGCCCGATGAGAAATACCAGAAAAAATATTGCTATGAGAAAAGTCTGAGATTTTACCACCTATGTTTTCTTCTAGGATTTTTATAGTTTTGAGTTTTATATTAATTCTTTAATCCATTTTAGAGTTATTCTTGTATATGGCCTAAGAAGGTGGTCTAGTTTTATTATTTTTTGCATATATCCAATTTTCCCAACACCATTTATTGAGTAGGCTGTCTTTACCCTATTGTAAGTTTTTGCCCCCTTTGTCAAACATAAGTTCACCATAAATGTGTAGATTTAGTTCTGGAGTATCTATTCTGTTCTATTGACCTATATGCCTGTTTTTATACCAGTACCAGACTGTTCTGATTACAGTGGCCTTTTAGTATAGTTTGATATCAGATAGTGTGATTCCTGCAACTTTGTTCTTTCTCAAGATTGTTGTGGCTCTTCAGGGTCTTCTGTGGTTCCATATAAATTTTAGGAATATTTGTTCTAGTTCTGTGAAATATGCCATTAGTATCTTGATACAAATTATGTTTAGTCTATAGATTGCTTTGGGTAGTATGGACATTTTAACGGTGTTAATTTTTCCTGTCTAGGAACACAGTATGTGCTTCCATTTATTTGTATCTTCTTCCATTTCTTTCTTTAGGAAAATTATAAAATTTTCCAAGTACGGGTGTTTTACTTTTGTGATTAAATTTATTCCTGGCTGTTTTATTCTTATTGAAGCAAATGTAAATGAGATTGTTTTCTTAGTTTCCTATTCCGATAGTTCATTATTGGTGTATAGAAACTCATAGATTTCTGAATACTTATTTTTGTATTCTGCTACTTTACAGAATTCATTTATAAGTTGTAGTAGTTTTTTGTTGGAATCTTTAGGGTTCTCATATACATTATCTTGTCATCTGCAAGACCTTGATTATTTAAATGTACTCTGTTCTTCCCTTTATCACTGCTTTCAAACTTTTATCATGGCTTACCTTTCTAAAAACACTTTCTGTGATTCCATTGAAACATACAATTTTTACTCTTAACATTCTTTCATGAATACATGATGATTATAAAATAAACTTCAAGCAAACCTTTGGGCTTTATTGAATGCTTATTATGTGCCTGACACTGTGCCAAGAACATTGAGAAATGTTGAACAATAAAAAATAAAGTTCTGTTTTTATGGAATCTGTAATATATTTATGGGAGGAAAGATTGGTAACTTGAAACAATAGCAAATTCTTCAAGAAGGAGAGTCAGATTGTTTGGTTCAGATTTGTTAAGTAAAGTTTGTTTTATTTTTTTTGTTTACTTTTTAAAAAAGACTTTATTATTTGTAGAGAGAGGGGAAGGGAGAGAGGCAGAGAGGGAGAGAGAGATCAATATGTGGTTGTCTTTCACACCATACATTGCACAACCTGGCATATGCGCAATCTGGTTGCACCTGGCTTGCAACCTGGTTATATGCCCTGGCTTATATTGAATTTCTTGGAATCAAACCAGGGACCTCTGGGTTCGCAGGCTGGTGCCTTATCCACTGTGCCACCAGCCAGAGTAAGTAAAGTTTTTGTGCAGTAAAAAGACATGCCCACACATCTGCAGAGATTGGAGTTTTGTAAATGTGATCTATCTCACCATTATCTGAAAAGATAGTGCAACATCTTCTATTTTACCAATTAATCACTCAAGGATCTACCTGTTCTTACTAGCAATCAATAAGGTTCACCTTGAACTCTCTTGTTATTTCTCAATTCAGTTTTCAAAGAACCTCTGTTTTAATTTTGTTTTTCCCCAAAATAGACCCTGATGAAAGGACTTGGGTGACATTACCTTATTTCAAAGAGACCTTAGGAAGCAAAAGAGTGAGAAAACACATAGGTCAAGATTGGGGCTTGGTTCTGCCAGGCTCTTCCAAGAAGGATATAGAGTCCTTTTTAGGATTGTCAGCTGGAAATCAGGAAGCTAGTATATTTATCAGTCCTCTTTCATCACTGGTTGGTGTCTGCCAGCAGGGCTGGTAATTCACCTGTCCTTGTAGGCTGAGCTTGCCCACAGGCTGAGTGAGCTTCTGAGGAGTCAGAAAAGGCCCTTGGGTAGAAGGCAAAAAAAATTGCATAGTGTGTGCTGTGCATGCTTAATGTTGGGTGATCTCTTGAGCAAGTCTGAGTGTCCACAGCATTGTCTACCACAGCTATTGATAAATTAGAGCTAGGCATTTGGGTGAGACAAAAAGTCACATGTGCTCTTTGCACTACTTTAATGCATGGTTGTCCTATATATTTTTCACTGTGTCACTGAGCGAGTCTTCAAGGTTGTGGCTGGCTGCAATGTATTTAAAACACTTAATACAGGAAGGCTGCAGGGTATGAGCTTTGGGCCCCACTTCTTTAACAGGCACCAAAACTATAAGTGATAGTTATTTTCTCTCTCTTCCTTCACACTTTCCAGATTTCCTTTGATAGTACTTTAGAAGACCTAGATTGCTTGACTGAGGGAGTGACCCAGACCCTTGATCACTGAAGGGTTGCAGATCTTGATCACTTTGCCCTTTTCAGGCCTTGTAATAACAATCACCATGTGCTATTTTTATTGGGTATGGAAATACCAAAATGAATCACTGAAATTGTAGATGTATTCCTCCTTGCCCTCATTGTGTGATAATAATTTGGTGCTTCATGATAATCAGGGTCCGTTACCGCTCCAAGTCTAATAACGTTTTTTTGTTTGTTTGTTTGTTTGTTGGACCATGGGCATAAGGGGTTCAGAGAGACCTAGGTGACAGTGATAGCTGTAATTTTGGTGGAACTCTTACTGAATCCTCTGGAAACTAGACCTCTAATCCAACAGAGCCTAAGTTGTGGTAAAGAGAATGACAAATTCTGAAATGGGTTATGGAAGTGACATTAGAAGATCTATTACACATTTGTGTCTTAGTTTCTAAACTTGTGTATTTTAGCTTGAATAGTAAAAGTACCCATATATCAGCCATTGTTTTAATAAGTATGATTGCTTCCTATAGAATAGCATTCTAATCACTAAAAGAGTTTCTTCTGAGTGGTTTCTTAACTGAGCCTTTAACAGGCCATTCCATCATTTCTTCTAGATTACCTGATCTAAGTACCATGGGCATAAATCATTTTTTAGTTTTGTGGCTGGACCAGTGGATTTCCTTCTCTAGTATGTCTCCACTGTCACACCTGTTTTGTTGTAAAATGGGTATTTTGTTCTGCAGAAATTCAGTTTTGGACAAGGATGGGAAAATAAAATTGAAAAACATATTTATTTAAAGATATTCTTTTTAAAAAGATTTTATTTATTATTTTTAGAGAGAGAGGAAGAGAGAGAGGGAGAGAGACATCCATGTATGGTTGCCTTTCACCTGCCTCCAGCTACGGACCTGGCCGGACACCTGGCTTGCAACCAGGTTATGTGCCCTGACTGGGAATTGAACCAGTGATCTTTGGGTTCCCAGGCCAATGCCTTATCTACTGTGCCACCAGCCAAGGCCTGAAAACATATTTTTAATAAAAGCTTTCATTAAAAAAATGGTAAAGCATGGGCTCAAAGAAAAATTATAAAGATATTTTTGGATAATGGAAATGCTCAGGAAATCTAATCTGTCACACACACCATACAAACCTATGAAGTTTACATGTGATATATGTATGAAGACACTTTGTAACACTAGAAGACATTATACATGCCATTATTTTTTAAAGGATTGCAGCTTATAGTAGACATTCATCTTTCTGTGTTTCTTATATTCAAATAGTAGGAACTTTTATTCCCAAAGGAAGACAATGATTGTTTTATCTTCCTGTTACCCCAACCACTTCTCCCTTCTCCTCTGACACAGGTGCTGGGGTCTGAGGTTTCTGTACACCTATCCCTGTCACATGTCTCACTGTGCCTCTGTGAGAGCACAAAAATACATCGCAGCATCTTCCAGCTGAGAGTCTGAGATACTGAGGCTGAAGGTTTTGGTTGCTTTCTGGAAGTTCACAGAGAAGCGATTATCCATTGCAGTTGCATTTTGTGACTTAAAACCTTCTTGGCGGATAATGAGAATCATCTCTCCTCTGGGAGGCTGTTTGTACCAGAATAAATAATAATCACTCCTACTAATGTCATATGTGCAGTCCAGGGTCACAGTGCCTGCCTCCTGCACAGACATTTCTGACAGAGGCTGAGTGACTGTTTGGGCCATGCTGGGTCCTGTGGGAAGAAAGATAGAAAGGATTGCACTGGGGTATGACACCAGAGAGATAAAGCAAGCAGACTCAGAGCTGGTTCCCATTGCCACCCACCCTTTCTCTTCTTGTTCTAAACTTCAGGTAGAACATATCAGATGTCTGGCTCCCCATAGCTGGGCTCTGTGAGGCAGTGCTGGGTCTGTGCTATTAATCTTCTCTTGTTTCTAAGCCCTGTTAGATAACATTGTAAATAAAATCTTACACCATCCTTACCAAGACAGGAAGAGACCATGATCATGCCCAGCAAGGTAGCAAGCATCATGCTGACAGCTCTCCCTGCAGAGTGAGAAGTTTCTTGAGCTGATCTGGGGTCTCTTCTGTGCTTGGTGACAGGAAATGGTATCACAGGTGGGAGGGTGACTGCCTCATTGAGGAGTTTCCCAATATTTTTTGGTCTTTCTTTCAGAAAATAAGCCTTCCATTATAATTTTAAATGAAAGCAAAATAATTTTTCCAAGTTATTTTATTCTAGGATAAAAATACAGAGAGAAGGGCTGGTAGATTAATTCTGATAAGACCTAATCTTGGAGAGGAGATGGGACCTGGAATGGTGAGTAGAAGTGACTGTTTCATTTGCAACATGGTAAACTCTAAGTTTTCTTTCCTTTCTAAAATAAAAATGACAAAGCAACTATGTTATAAATGAACAGTTCATTATAGGTAATGAAAATGCTTGTTTTATTTATGTATCCAATTTTTATATTTTTACATTTCTCAAAATAAAGAATGAAAAAAGAATTTGTGAATGAAAAGAGCCCTCACCAAATTCGGAAGCTGTTCATGTCAGTCTAATCATCCCTCTTTTTCCATAGATACTTAAAGAAAAAGTCTTTGTTGGCACTGTAACAGGATACTCTGAAGTAACTATTGCAAGAATTCTCATCAGCACTAAATTGTCTCAAATGACTCGTTAAGAATTGCTTTCACTACTCATTCCATTTTGAGGAAATATTGTGAATGAAATTTTTAAAAACTATTATGATTAGAATGTTGCATTTCCAGAGGGAATGAGAGGGATGCTTAATTCCAGTGTTGAATCCCTAAGTTGTACAAATGGGGTTCTGTTACATTCTGTACAGCATGGTTCTCTGTAACCCAGTGGTAAGGGGCTGAGACTCCCCATTTACATGTGCAAGGGAATTATGAGAGTTGGGACCAGCTCTGAATGAGGCTGCTGGAATCTTTTGTGCCCCAAACTCCAGTTTGGTAGAAATGGGAGAAAGGGCAACAAAATTTCTTCCAGATCACCTCCATCCTTATCCTATGATTTGATTCCTATATTTTTATTTTAAATCACTGACAGTTCCAATATGAAGATTTGTATAAGCAGTCTGTGTGCACGTGATTCTATTAAACATTGGTGGTAAGTGAATCCGGGAAGGGAAGTAAACCAATACAGGGTGTTGTCATCAACCGGTTACTACTATGGGCACCTGGAGCTTAATCCAGCTGGGTAACTCTGGGATTCAGTATAGCATACCCTTTGTAGTATCCCAAGTGAGGAATGAAGGAGCTGCAATAATCCCTAAACCCACTGTCCATTGCTGATTGAGGGCTGCTTTTGGAACTCGGCACCATCTTGAAGTAAAGCTCCCCAGCTTCTCAGAGTGCTATCTCTAAGCTGGTGCTTTAGCTAAATTTTTGTTATTATTCCAATATTCTGTTATGCTAGTGGTTTGTGGGTAATGGTCTATGTAGTAGGATCAGTATATTCAATGGTCATGTGCCCACTGTCACACTTGCTTGCTATAAAGCAGGTCTGTTGATGCAGAACGATGGGGAATCCTTTGCTGATCAGTCAACAATGAGCCCCCATTTGTGCAGCTACGTGTGGCACTGTGAAAGGGCAGGCAAACTCATACCCAGAGGTATGTATTAACCCTGATAAGAAAAGATTTCTGTCACCTCTAGGGTAAAAGCAGTCCAATGTAATCAACTTGCCAACAAGTGGCCTGTGATCTCCTTGAGGGGAAATTCCATATTGAAGGCTCATTGTGGTATCTACTGTTAACAGGTTGACTATTTGGCAGCAGAAATAGCCACATCCAACCTGGTGAGAGACCATTCTTTTGGGCCCATCCTGCTTGTGGGTTGTTCAGTGCTTCCTCTGCAGTAGATGCTCTCCAGTGAGTTTGGATGTAAGGTAGAATGATCCCAACAATCTGTCTCCAAACACACTGCTCCTTCAGTTCACAGTCACCCTTAATGTGACTCATCCTTCTTCCACCCCACCTGCTCAGGGTCTTGACCCTAGAAAAGGCAGGATACTGGGCACTTTTCAAAGACTCACTGTTGATAACCTCTGGTCACACCCCTTTGACTCTACTTCAGTCACCTAGTTGACCTTTTTCCCCTCTTCAGGAGGAACCAGAATGTTTGTCATATTGTGGGGGTTTTTCATAGTGTCTTTTATAAACATTATACCAGTGTCCCTCAGGTTTTAGTACTTGTTCTTCTTTTATGCCAGTCTTTTCAGAATGTCAAACTATATATTCTTTCATTATTGAAGTTGATGGTCATGGCTTTTAAGATATTATATTTCCAATATATTTGTAAAAATCTCCAAAAGAGCTCAATGACAATAATTTTACTCTGTTCTCTCTTTGTTCTTTTTAGTGCTCTTTCCTTTCTAACTTCAAGCCTTAGGTTTTTGGAGTAGTTTTAACAGAGTAAGGACTTCACCCTGAGAAACAAATTACATCAGATGATATTTGACAACATCATCCCTCTACACATGGCCTTCAAATAAAAAAATATTTGACATTATACTGTAAAAAAAAAAAAAAACCCTCCTGTTTTCCTTTGCTCAGAGCAAAATTACAGTCAGTGTCCTGGAGCCCTTCTAGGGGGAGGTGGAGGGCTTTGCAGGGTTTAGGTGCAGCTTGCAGATGCCTGAGCCACACTGTGTGCTTGCTGCACACAGGAACGTAGCAGAGTCATGAGTCTGGGATTCCCTCACCTGCAGGGAAAAGTGCTGGCTCTCTGTGTTAAGCCTGGCTGTGAATTTTCCGCTGATCTTCTCCTTCACATTTGGTCGCATTTGTATCAGATTGCTGAGGCCTTTCCTAGGATCCTGCCTAAACCACTGAAAGAAATCGAAAGCTCTGTCTGTATAATGACAGTTCAGTGTGAAGTTTTCTCCTTCTTGGACGTTCAGGAAAACCGGGCTCTGTTCCACAGGTGGTTGTTGGTTTGACCCTGTTCAGAAGACGTGATGATATTTTCATATGTGAGAAACTGACCCCTCCCCCTTAGTTTTTAAATATTCCTTAGAATAATGTGCAGATTGTCCCTGGGATCCCTGTAGATTTCCTTAGCAGAGGGGTCCCATTTCTCTTGCTTGGCCCTTCCTGCCCTGACTCCCTCCCTGTCACTCACAGGCCAGCTGCACACACAGGAGCATCAGTGAAGCTCCCAGGGGATTCTCCATCCTTGCTGCTTCCTGGAGTCTCGGAGGATTCAGTTAGGAGGCTGGGAGCTGGCTGTGTTCAGTGGGTCTAGGTCTCTGTTACATATTCTTCTGCTTCTTTTGGTGAGGACACCCCTGTTGATCTTTATTCTGTTGTCACAGCCAATCAAAAATGCACTTGTCACACTAAAGCCAACATTGAAAAACACTTTCTTGCTGCTCCTTTTCAGTTCTGGCTTCCAGCCAGTCACTTCTGTCAATGGAAGCACTGCCCCCGTGTGGTCTGAATGTTTTTATTTAAAAAAAAAATATTTTCTTTCCATTTCCCACTTTAGTACAAAGTAACTCATTTTGCTCAATTAAAGGAAATTAGAACATACAGAGAAGGAGAAAATGAAAAAAAGATATAAAACAAACCATAGCCTCAAAATGTTCTCAGTGGATAACTGAATACTCTTAGTTCCTGGCCAGCCCTTCCTCACGCTCCTCACTTCATGGACCTCTATGTGGCTCCCTTGCCTGTACCAGTCCAAGGGTATAAATACAAAAGTTGAGAGAAGAACTGGTTGTTTCGCTCAATTGGTTCAGGTCTACCATGCTTTGTTAAGTTTCTGAATGGTTTTAAATTAGTTAAGAGAGTAAGATGTCTCTCAAATTCTTTCTAAAAATACAAAGAAGAGAACTATAATAACCTTTCTTTTTAATATACATATTGTCAACTTTGACAGGGCAACCTGGTATTGGCTACCTCTGAGAATGACAATGTTTTTGCAAAAATCTGTGTTTCTTTTTTCTACTTTAGAAAAATCATTTTATTGTTCTATTACAGTTGTTCCAAATTTCCCCCATTGCTCTTCCCTACCCGACCCTGCCACCCCTGCCTCCCTTCCATAGTCAATCCCTGCCCTGTTGTCCCTGTCCATGGGTCATTTATACCTTTTTTTTTTTTTTTAAACGAAACACTTCCCCTTCTTTTCCCTCTTATTACCCTCTCAATTTTCCCTCTGGTAACTGTTAGTCTATTTCTTGTTTCCATGCCCCTGGTTCTATTCTGCTCATTGTTTGTTTTGTTCATTAGTTTCCTGTATTAGGTGAGATCTTATGGTATTTGTCTTTTGCCGCCTGGCTTATTTCACTACGCGTAATACTCTCCAGTTCCACTCACGCTGTCACAATGGGTAGGAGTTCTTTCTTTCTGCTGTGTAGTATTCCATTGTGTAAAGGTAACAAGGTTTTTTGATCCCTACATCTACTGGTGGGACTTAGGCTGTTGCCAGCACTTGGCTATTGTAAATAACACTGTTATGAACATAGGGTGCATGGGTTCTTCTGAATTGGTGTTTCAGAATTCTTAAGCTATAATCCCAGCAGCAGAATCATTGGATCAAAAGGCAGTTCTACTTTTAGTTTTCATACTCTTTTCCACAGTGGCTGCATCAGTCTGCATTCCCATCAACACTGCACTAAGGTTCCCTTTTCTCCACATCCTCACCAGCACTTGTTTGCTGATTTGTTAATGATGATCATTCTGACAGGTGCGAGGTGGTATCTTATTATGGTTTTAATTTGCATCTCTTTGATGGCTAGTGATGTTGAGCATTCTTTCATATGTCTATGGGCCCTCTGTATGTCCTTGAGGAAGTGTCTGTTCAGGTCCTTTGCCCATTGTTTTAATTGAATTATTTGTCTTACTATTGCTGAGTCATATGAGTTCTTTATATATTTTGGAGATCAAAACCTTGTCTGAATGATCATTGGCAAATAAGTTCTCCCATACAGTTGATTCCCTTTTCATTTTGATGATGCTTTCTTTAGCCATGCAGAAGCTTTTTAATTTGATGTAGTCCCATTTGTTTAGTTTTTTCCTTGATTTCCCTTGCCCTAGAGGATATATTGGCAAAAATATTGCTGCATGAGATATCTGAAAATTTTCTTCCTATGTTTTCCTCTAGGACTTTTACAGTGTCATGGCTTATGTTTAAGTCTTTTATCCATTTTTTGAGTTTGTTCTGGTGTATGATGTAAGTTGGTGATCTAGTTCCATTGTTTTGCATGTACCTGTTCAGTTCTCTCAACACCATTTGTTGAAGAGGCTAATTTTACTGCATTGTATGCTCCTTTCCTCTCTGCCAAATATTAACTGATCATAGGGACATGGGTTTATTTCTGAGCTCTCTATTCTATTTCATTGATCTATGTTTCTATTCTTATGCCAGTACCAGACTGGCTTGACTATAGTGGCCTTGTAATATAGTAGTTTGATATGGGGACCCTGACCTGCAGTAAAATCCCCTGGTGCCATGGATGAACCAAAAGCCATCCCAAACATCTCTGTGTAAGGGGAAGAAGATCTGCTAGCCAGTGACCCAAGGCCAAAGGCCCTGTTCTTTGTTCCCAAAGGTCTTTTATTGCAAGGGGAAAACTTGGAGGCATGTAGCTTGTTAATCAATGCTAATTATAGGTAAGCAGAAAAATAAGTGAAGGGCCAGGGAGATCTCACTCAGGTCAGGATGTGCATTCAAATTGAAAACAGTTCCACTGTGAATACAACAAAGGACCAGGTTAGGTGAGAAAATAGGCCTGGCTTCATGGTAACTAAAGTATTTACCCATGATTTAGTCCCCATCCGCCCCCAGGGCCACTGGTTTTACATGGAAACATGTATGTACCCAGCATTTCTGACCTTCCAGTTGGGACTTAGAGGTTTAGCCTGGCCTACAACAGGACTCCCAAGTTTCCATGCTTTTTGCCAGGTGGGCCCCAACAGTTTGATATCAGGTATTGTGATCCCTCCAACTTTGTTATTCTACCTTAAGATTGTTGAGGCTATTCTGGGTCTTTTTTGGTTCCGTATAAATTTTTGAAATATTTGTTCTAAATCTGAGAAATATGTCATTGCTATTTTAATAAGGATTGCATTGAATGTATAGATGACTTTGCATAGTATGGACATTTTAATGATGTCAATTCTTCTAGTCCATAAATATGGTATATGCTTCCATTTATTTGTATCTTCCCTAATTTCTTTCTTCAGTGTTCTGCAGTTTTCCAAGTACGGGCATTTTACCTCCTTGGTTAAGTTTATTCCTAGGTACTTAAAGTGTTTCTTATATTTGTTTCTGGATGCCTTTTTAAACCCTGGTAATTTCTCATATTTTACAAATTAGATATCTGAAACCCTGTTTTATGGTCTTCTATATTTTCAGCAAGGATTAGAGACTCCAGAAGATGAGAGATTAAGGAAGACCACTCTATTCTTTGTGTCCAGTCCTCACTCTGATGACTCTAGGTACCTGCTTAACCCTATTTTCTCAGCTACTTTCCCTGGATATACTTTGGCCCTAGCAAGCTTATTGCCATCCTTCCCCTGCTTTATTTCTCACTGTGGGCCTAAGGTAAAGTGGTTGAGAGTCAGTGATGAATAAAGAACTGCGATCTTCTTTGATGTTAATGGTAAATGTCAGTCTTTCATTTTTCTTCATATATGAAATTATGTAAAATAGGGAGATTGCTCCTTCTTGCTTTACCCCTGAAGCACAATGTAAGTGTAGCTCAGGTTGGAGTTAGCACTCAGAGATGAGGGCCTGAGATGAACTGTGCTCTACCTTCTCCTGTCCTCTCATTGCTGCCTGAGAAAAAAAAAAAACAACAGACATTGGGAGTGGTTGCTGGAGAAGCTGGCTGTTTGTAAATTGCTACACTTTCCTAGGCATATGATTATTCTTTTTCCCAATCGGAACATTGTGAAATCACATGAAGTCTGGCACTGCAGAAATGCTAGCAAACCTTCTTAGTGTCATAAGATTTTCTCTCTACTGATGAGGACACTTAATAATATTTTAGCCCTGGCTGGTGGCACAATGGATAAGGTACCAGCCTGCGAACCCAAAGGTTGCTGGTTCAATTCCCAGCCAGGGCACATAACCAGGCTGCAATGCAAGCCAGGTCTCTAGCCAGCTCCGTAGCTAGAGGCAGGTGAAAGGCAACCATACATTGATGTCTCTCTCCCTCTCTGCCTTTCTCCCTTCCTCTGTCTCTAAAAATAATAAAGTCTTTAAAAAATTAAAAAAAAAAAAAAGAATGTTATAAAAAAGTAATTTTAATCTGGGAAGAAAAGAAGAAGTTGTTCCTATTGTTTGGAAGAAGTAACATTTACACAAGAGTTTCCCTGGGAATTGTCTTCTCTCCTATCTCAGAGGTGGTAATGTTAACATTCCCAAATCATTACCAGCAGGAATATAACTCATGAAAGGAGATTAACAATTTTCTTGAGCAGTGATAGACTGGAGTTATGGTAAGTCAGCAATAAATGAGTGTCTGTAATGTTTATTCACCTTAACCATTTGGGATGTTTAATAAAATGTACAGAACAGAATATGCTAATTATATCATTGAGGAGACTAAAAACATAAAATTAACTCTAGGGGGTAGTGCATGATAGGCATCAGCATTTACTACAAAGAGAAGCAAAATATAGGAGTAAAGTATTTATAGTTAAGTGTAAGTGGCATGCCCTAGCACGCTGGCTCCTTTAGGTGGAGCATTGTGCTGTACACCAAAAGGTTGTGGTTCCATCCCTGGTAGGGGTGCCTATGGGAGGCAAATGCTTAATGCTTTTCCTCTCATATTGATGTTTCTTTACCTCTATCTGTTCTACCCTCTTTCTCTAAAGTCAGTAACATATCTTTGTGTAAAGGTGAAAATAATAAATATATGTTTATAAAAGAGTAAGTAGCTTAATAACTGTTAGAAGAGCTAGCTAAAAAAAATCATAAGATCAGTTTTATTGATGCAGAAAAAACATGTAAAAATACAGCATATTTATGTTTAAAATACTAAAATAGGAGTTAAAAATTAAATCCTTAATGTAAAAAAATGCATATGTCAAAACCCCAATTCAGCACCTACTTATGGGGAAATGGTAGAAGCTTTCTTATTAAAGTTAGGATAATGACCATGATGTCCAATACTTTTGCCACAGTTCAACACTGTGTCACAGCTACTAGGTAATGCCGTCAGCCCAGAGAAAATAGTGAGAAGCATAAAGATTGGAAAGAGAGAGTTAAAGTATCACCTGCATGTTTGCAGATGAAACGATTACATGTCAGCACAACTAAAAAAAGGGAAGAAAAATCACTGCCAAAGAACAGGTCATAACAAAAAGCCATTTGAAAAATCTACCATTCATATGCAAAACCAAAAAAACAGTTAAAAGAAAATGTGGAAGGAAAGATCACATTTTCTTTTAAAAATTTTATATTTGTCTATTTTGAGGGAGGGAAGAGGGAGAGAGAGAGAGAAGAAAAAATTTAAGTGCAGATTAAAACTAGGCAGACAGGTCAATTAAATGGAATAGCAAATCAAAAATTAGGCCCAATTGGGGTATGGAAATTTAGTGTGTGATAAAGACAGCATCTCACCTCACTGGAGGGAATGTTTTTTCAGTTAAGTATGTATGTATATTGTAATAACACGTATCTCTTCTAGATATGAGTGACAAATGTGATTGTTATAACATCCCATTTTAGACAAGACTTCATGTAGAGGTTCCTATGCACAAGTTTTGCCTGTACTCTTTAAAACTTTCCATGGATTTTGTAAGAAAGATAATTCTAAAGGAATCCAAATATATACATATATATTTGGTTTCCTTGTGATCCAGATGTTACACTGCTTTTTTTCTTTCTTATTTCTTTTCCCCTCTTCCCCACTTTATCCTTTCCCTCAGAGGTTGGGCAGGGAAGTGGGAGAGAAAGAAATCTATTCACTCTCTCCTGGGCTGAGTATCCTTGTATCCTTGGTTATTGAGACTGTTCTTACTCTATGTGAACAGCCCCATGATGTGGAAGGGAGGTTCCTACCCCTTCCTCTTGTGGTTATCTTTGTCTAAACAGGGTGGCAGGCATCTCATGATACTGTTAGTGGTTTCTCAGGGGTTATAGAGCTCTCACCTGCAGTTTCCTGGAAGGAGTGAACAGCCCCAAGGGCAAACCCTTCCCCACCAAACCTTTACTTGGACCACTTCTCAGCTTGCTGCTGTGAAGCACTTCTATCCTGTAGCAACTCTTGGACACAGGTGTAGGTTCAGGCAAGTTGGTTCAGAACCTGGACAGATTCATAACTCATAGGAAATTCATGGAAAATTGCTTCAATAAAAAGGTAGGGAGGTAGGTTAGTGCATCTTCTTGTAGCTCTGCTGTCTTTCTCCTGAATTTTTTATTTGCCATAAGAACCTGACATTCTCTGCCAGACCCTCAACTAGAAAGGGGTGAAGGCCGGACTAGGTGCCTTCATATAGAAAGGAGTTGCGTGGACTCACTTATATACCTTCCTTCTGCACAAAGTTTGTATTTCCTCCAAATCTCAGTTCTTTATACTCCCAGTCTTCCCTCTAATACATCCTTTGTTAACATCAGTAAATTGATTTGAACTCTCTCACGGACCAGAATGGACAAAAATTTCTCCTTTCCCATTGGTACTGGAAAATTTAGCTACTGTTCTCACCAACATCCAATTCTGTTGTGATTCTTATATTTTCTGTAATGTTTGGAAGCAGGTAAAGTTCTTAATAGGGACATAAGAGTATACGATTTGGTCACACAAAATATGACAAAGACATTGCAGTAGCAGAAAAGAGCTTGCACATATAAAAACAATTTCCAGGAGGTGGAAAGATTTTATTGTAAAAATCAAAATGAAAAATGATAACATGAAGTCAAAATGACTAAAAATCTAGAAATATTTTTATATATTGGGATGGTGGATAATATCTTTAGCAAGGCAGCATTGGCTCAAAACCTTGGGGTTTTCTGGGTGAAGTCTGGGACTGGCCCCCATACATGGAGGGCAAGGAGAGACTGAAGAAAGAAGCAGACCACTCCATATTGGTGACAGGCTTAATAATTGAGGGAACTTCCTATGAGGCTTGTTTTCGGTGGCCTCAATACATGTAGCTCTCCATTGCACCTGCCTCCCACCAGACTTTAAAAGTTTATATAAAAACCTTAACTGGGTTCAGTTACATATGCAGTCCAGATGTTCTCAACAACACAGTGCTCCCTTCAAAACTAGTGAGAATGAAGGAAAAAGGAGTCACACATATTACTAGTGAGAGTGTGAAATGCTATATGTTTATTTGAAAGTAATTTAAAAAAATGTCTGTTGAAAATAAAGATAGAGGTATCTTTTAACCCCATATTCCAACTCTCAGAAATCTATCATGAAAATATAAACTGTTAAATAAGGTATAACTATTTATCACAACAGTAGTTTTTACCTGACAAAACTGAATTATCTATCAATAAAGAAATGCTTGAAAATATTATCATTCATCCATACAGTGGACAATTAGAGGTTAGTTAAAATAAATGAGTTAGAGTATTATCTATGGACCCATAGTGATACTTTTGATTATATAATGTGAAAAATAATACTATATATATATGCAATAAGCATAGAAATCAGCAAACCACTATACACATGGCTATATGTTTGTCTATATTTATATCATCTGGGAGAATGGTGAGAAGGACATTCACCAGATTATTAAAACTGTTTATCTCATAGGGATGAGAGAGAGTAGGTGAGTGAAGATTAATGTTTTCTTAAGTATTTTTTAAAAGATTTCATTTAGTATTTCTGGAGAGAGGGGACGAAAGGGAAGCAGAGAGGGAGAGAAACATCAATATATGGTTGCCTTTTACCTGCCTCCAGCTACAGACCTGGCTGGAGACCTGGCTTGCAACCTGGTTACGTGTCCTGACTGGGGAATCGAACCAGTGACTTTTGGGTTCTCAGGCCGGCACCAATCCACTGAGCCACCGGCCAGGGTCTCATAATTCTTCCTATTTATTATGGCCAAGTAGTATTCTATTGTGTAAATGTTCCATATGTCTTTGTATTGCTTCATTTGTTATAATCAGCAGTGTTGTTTTTATGCTTTGAATATATCAGAAGTTTAAAGGAAAAATAAAAATAATTAGATTAAAAGAAAAAGCTTTTTTAAAAATCTGCTAAGTTTTAATGGTGAGAGTGAACTTTAGGCCTGTGGATTGAAAATATTCAGTGATTATAGTTGGAGATATCTTTTCCTACCACACAGTTACCTATTTCCTTTCCATAATTCAATTAAACTGCCCACAGTTTGTAATCTTCCTTTCAGTTTAGGGTCTATGGGTCTCCCACACCTGGTTCCTGTGGCAGGTGAGTGGGGTACAAGCTCTGAGGTTTTGTTCTTACAGTTTTTATTGTTCCTCTTACTGCTGGCATTCTGAGTGCACAGAAACACTGCCCTGAGTCTCCTGGCCTCACAGCTGAGATGGTGAGAATAACATTTTTGGCAGCTGTCTGCCAATTCACAACCATCCATTCTTGGAGGCTCCTAAATTTTGAAGGAAAAAAAATCACTTAAAGTATCTTTCCACTGAGATCTCACTAAAACAAAACAAAACAGAACAAAAAGAAAAAAAGAAAAAAGAAAGAAAAAGAAAATAAGTTAAATGCCTGCAAAGTATTTGCAGCTCATAGCACTTGTTTCATATGAATGTAAGTTTAACACAGTTACAAATGTGCATTCTATATTTTACTTAATTGGATGTCAAGCACATTTCCATGTTGTTAGTCTTACAAACTCATTCATTAAATGTTTGTACAGCATTCAAATTCTTCTAAATGACTGAAACATTTTGACTATTGTATGTTCTTGCCCAAAAGTTGTTTTCCTACTTAAAATTAGCACTTAACGTAAATTTGGAAAAACAAATCAAACATACAAACTATTTAGTGAATTTTAAAATCCTTTTTCAAGTGGTTGACTGTAAAAAGGGTTGTATCAATATATCATATTCTCACCAACAAGATATGAAAATAATAATTTCCCACACAATGAAGCTAAGGAAGTTACATATTATTCCCCTTAAATTATTTCATGTTTCATGAATAAGTCTTCCCATAATTTAAGTTTTTAAAATTTAGCTTTAAGCAGATTTTTGGAAATTATCTTCTAACCACAGTATTTTTCAACCTTTATTTTTAACTTGTTTCTTTTTGTAGAAGCAAACATTGTTAAAATCCTGATTTGCTGTCTCACTTCCAAGCGCCTCTTACTGGATGGTGTGGCCATTCATCAGGTGGTGAGGCTGGTTCAGGCTGCCCCATGACCCGCAGAAGCATGTTGATCACAGCCTGGGAACCATAAGGCACTGGTGCTACAGCTGACTGTGTACTCAATAAGGCTCTAAATCTTTCTTCCTTTTTCCCGACAACATCCAACACCAGTGCAAACAAAGATGCTAGCCTTTGCACAGATCTGATTGGATGGGAGCAGTTTGTTAGAACTGTGGCTGGAATCATCACAATAAGTGCGGGTACTCTCTGGCTCAAGCTGTCAGCCCAAAGACTCCTACTCACCTCACTTGGCTTCTCATAACCACCTGAAAAGGTAAGAGCTGCCACAAGAACATGGTAATAGTCACCAAAGCAATTTCTCTCTTCTCACCCCATCCCCACATCTAATGCCAAGCCTCGTCCTCTTTCCTTTAGTCTTGTGAGGAACTAGCCTCTGTTCTTAGTCACTTCATGAGAAATACCCAACTCCCCATGGCCTGGAGCTCAGGAATGAGTGAATGCCTTACGATTCCTTGCCCTCTAGTGGTTGGATTTGCTGAGCTTTCCCTTCAACCTCTGGCATAATGACCATGGATCCCTGATCAAAGAATCCTTTTCTAGGGCCTGGGTGTATGTTTTTTAGGGCTTTACTTATTGTTATTGTTTTTGGTCAGTGTGGTGTAAAAGTGAACCCCAACACTGATAGGAAGAAAAGTTCTTTGAAATAAAAGTTGTTGTTGAGGAAGAAAAAAAAGGCATCCTTCACCCACATGTTAAAACCATGTCTCATAACAGCTTACAGAATTATTATCTCTAATTTCAGGAAATGAAAACTTCAAAGGCTCAAGATATTTATGTGCCTGCAATTATATAGCTTTTATATAGTTAAAACAGGACTCTGCTGATCCAACATCTCTTCATTACCATGCTGTATCTTGAAAAAAAAAAAAAAAAAAAGATATACGCTATGCTTTCTCTTTACTGCCCTGCACTGGAATTCTTGCAGGGGTGCTGTGCCTCTCTCGAGCACAGTGATTGATACAGGGCAGAATCTGCAGGCACCAGATTTCTGATGTACAAATTTGTTTCGTTTGCTGTATTCTTTGAGTATAATCTCTGTTTGGCAAAATCAGCAAGTCCTTTTCCAGAGTATCCCCACCCTCTGTAGAGAATATATTCCAGTGCTTGGTTTGGATACTGTCAAACCAGTAGAGCTAGACAAAAACCCATATTTGAAGGGTTGTGATTACAAAGGAGGTCCACACTCTTCCCCTCTGTTCCACGTACTTCTGTCTGCTGGGGTTAGATACAGACTGCTTCCCCAGGCTCTGCAACAGAAAACACATGTCAGCCAAATGTCATCCTAGCTATCTCACTCAGGAGGGCAATTTGAGATGCAGGACAGGACTCTGACCTGAGAGGGCCAGTGCTAGAAGTAAAATGAAGATAAACTTGATATTCATCCTTTCGGGTGGAGTCTCCATTCACTAACTTACATTATTTAGTGGATGCTTCAAAGTGATAGTATCTCTGGGTAATCGAATCCCTGGGAGAAGATTTCTAGAGGCTTTCACCATGACCACAGGTCAGAAATGGGAGGAGCTCAACTTAATTACATTAACAGATTTTTTTTGAAGGGATGGAAATACCTCCTTTTGCAGTGACTTTGAGAAACACTTTTTTCCTAGTTTGCAATAATGTGAATACCCCACATCCCTCTAGACATTTTTTTTTCATCGATTATGAACACAGGTGACATGTAAACTATAAATGCTAAACAGGTAATAGTGGTAAGTTCTGTAGGTTGAGGTTATAGCTTGTAATAAGAATTAGAATACTTATTTTGGTGAGAATTTACTGTTTTGAGTTATAACTTTTGAAATTTTGTTTGGTTCTTACCACAGTAGGAAACAGGAAAGAGTGAAAAAGAAACTGGTCCCATTGCAGCTGCACTGCTCCCCCTCCCCATCAACACCCTCCAAAACTGCTGAGTCTCATAAATTGCAAGTTTTTCATATCCCTGAGCCAGGGTGACCCAGCTAGGAGAGGACCTTCACAGATTTTTTATGCCTCAGGTATCTTCTTGAAAAATACAGACAAACAAACAAGCAAAAAATGTTTCCCACCAAGGTTTTCTTTTGAAAGTATAGACAAACCTGTCAAAATGATATTTAAAATAAAAAAGAAAGAAAACAGAAGGAAAAGAAAAAAGGAGAGGAGAAGGTCTTAGTCTGAAATATCTGAGTAGCTTCTTTGGGTGCAGATAAGAGGGGAAGGCTTTTCTGGTCTGATTAGCTGGGGGTGGAAGGATCTGCTGGTCATGGAGACCTGTGTAATAAATGGCATCAGTGCCTGGATGGCATTTGTGGAAAGAGTCCATTAGGTGCAATGTAGTATAAAACCTAATTAATCCTGTGTTGAATGCTCTCTATGTGCAGGATGGCTAGGAATGGGTCTCAGGAGTCACTAGGGTGTCTTGGCCAAGATCCCCTTATAGCATGTTAGTATCTGGTTCCTTATCCATCTGAACTAGGCAGAATTAGATTTTGTAAGTAAATACCCTCCTTGTGCAGCTCACAACTAGTGCAAGTGCTCCAACTTTCCAAAGGAAGTTTTGGTCATGTCAGAGGCCTTTCCTTCAAGGTGCCAGATGCATGAGTTTTGAAATATAAGCTTAGGACCTTGGGTATTAAAAAAACATACACTTCATTTTTGAGGAGTATATATCTTGAGAACTTTCAGGTGATATGTGAAGAGATATGAGATATTCTGGATCCAGGTGTGCCAGGCAAGGACAAAAAGAAGGTGATGCAGAGAACCTTAAAAACATACTTCTTTAGAGGAAAACAAATAAAACAACAAAGTCATTTTGGTGGAAGTTAGACTAAGAACACTAGAGAAACAGGGTGATAACCTTGTTTTGTTTCTTTAACTTAGTATTACTCTACAAACACTTTTTGTATCACTTTCTCTTTTTCTGAATTTTATTTAGTTTATTTTTTATTGTTTTTTTTTTTTTTTTTAAGATTTTGTTTATTATTTCCAGAGAGAGATGAAGGAAGAGAGGCAGAAAGGGAAAGAAATATCAATGTATGGTTGCCTTTCATCTGCCTCCAGCCATGGATCTGGCTGGTGACCTGGCTTGCAACCTGGTTATGTGCCTTGTCTGGGGAATTGAACCAGCAACCTTTGGGTTTGCAGGCTCATGAAGCATTCTTAAAGATAGACCATGTGGTAGGACACAAAACAAGCCTCTACAAATTCAAGAAAATTGAAATTACATTGAGATCTCAGATCACAATGAAACTAGAAATCAGCCTCAAGGAAAAAACCCTCAGAAACATTCAAATTCATGGAAACTGAATAACATGCTATTAAATAATGAATGGGTTAACAATGAGATCAAGAAAGAAATCAAAAAGTTTCTGGGAACAAATGAAAATGAATTCAAAATACCCCAAAACCTATGGGACACAGTGAAGATAGTCCTGAGAGGGAAGTTCATAGCAATACAGGCCTACCTAAAAAGGGTAGAAGAATCTCGAGCAAACAACCTAACCATAAAGCTACAAGAACTAGAGGAATAACAACAAGTAAAGCCCAAAGTGAGTAGAAGGAAGGAAATAGTAAAGATCAGAGCAGAAATAAATGACATAGAAACTAAAAGAACAGTTCAAAGGATCGATAAATCCAGGAACTGGTTCTTTAAAAGATGAATAAAATAAACAAGCATTTAACCAGGCTCATCAAGAACAAAAGAAAGAGGACACAAGTAAATAAAACCAGAAAACAAGAAGGAAAAAATCACCACCCATACTATAGAAATACAAAGCATTATAAGAAGTTACTGTGAACAACTATATGACAAGAAATTTGACCACTTGCGTGATATGGACTCATTTCTGGGAACACATAATCTTCCAAAATGGAATCAAGAAGGAGCAGAAAGCCTGAATGGACTGATAACAGCTAGTGACACTGAAGCAGTAATCAAAAATTCCCAGCACACAAGAGCCTGAGCTGAATGACTATATATCATTTGTATTTGGTAAAATACAAAATTTTACCAAATATTTTGGAAAGAACTAACTCCTATCCTTCTCAATCTATTTAAAAAAATGTTAAGATGAGGGAAGACTTCCAAACTCTTCTATTTGGCCAGTATTACCCTAATCCCAAAATCAGTTAAAGATACAACAAAGAAAGAAAACTACAGGCCAATATCCCTGATGAACGTAGATTGCTAAACTCATCACGAAAATTGTTGGCAAACCAGATCCAGCAATACATTAAAAAGCTCATACACCATGGTCAAGTATGATTCATCCCAGAAATGCAAGTATGGTATAATATTTGCAAATCCATAAACTAATATACCACATAAACAAAATGAAAAACAAAGTTATGTGATCATACAAATACATGTTGAAAAAGCATTTGATAAAGTACAGCAACCATTTATGATAAAAAACACTCAGCAAAATGGGACTAGAGAGAGCAGACTTCCTCAACAAAATTAAGGCCAAATACAATAAACCTGCAGCCAACGTTGTAGTCAATAGGCAAAAACTAAAAGCCTTCATATTAAGATCAGACACAAGGCAAGGGTGTCTACTACGTCCACTTCTAGTTAACATAGTTTTGGAAGTTCTAGCCATAGTGATCAGACAAGAAAAAGGAATCAAAGGCATCTAAATTTGAAAGGAGGAAGTAAAACTATCATTATTTGCAGATGACATGATAGTGTACATAGAAAACCCTATAGACTCCACAAAAAAACTACTTGACCCAAAAAGTGAGTTTGTCAAAATAGTTGGATACAAGGTCAATATCCAGTAATCAGACACTTTTGTACACCAACAGTAAAATATCAGAAACAGAAACTAAGAAAAAAATCCCATTTACTATAGCAACAAGAAAAATTAGGTACCTAGGAATAAACTTAACCAACAAGGTAAAAGACCTGTACTTGGAAAACTACAGAACAACTAAAAAAAGAAATTAAGGAAAATACAAATTAATAGAAACATATACCATGTTCATAAATGGGAAGAATTAACTTGATTAAAATGTCCATACTACCCAAAGCAATGTATAGATTCAACACAATCCCTATTAAAACACCAATGACATATTTCACAGATCTAGAATAAATATTTCAAAAATTTAAACAGAACCAAAAAAGGAGGAAAAAACCCAAATAGCCTGAGAAGTCTTGAGAAAGAAGAACAAAGTAGGAGAGATCACAAAACCTGATATCAAACTATATTACAAGACCACTGTAATCAAAACAGTCTGGTACTGGATAAAAACACACATGTAGATCAATGGAACAGAATAGAGAGCCCAGAAATAAACCCATGTCTTTATGGTCAACTAATATTTGGCAAAGGGGGCAGGGGCATAAAATGGAGTAAAAGTAGCCTCTTCAACAAATGGTGTTGCAAGCACTGGACAGGGATGTGGGAAAAAAGTGAAACTAGATCATCAACTTACACCATACACCAGAATAAACTTAAAATGGATAAAAGACTTAAATATGTCATAATACCATAAAAGTCCTAGAGGAAAATATGAGCAGTAAAATTGCAGCTATCCCACTCAGCAATGTTTTCACAGATACATCACCTAGGGCAAGGGATGTAAAAGAAAGAATAAACAAATGAGTCTACATCAAATTAAAGACTTCTATATGGCTAAAGGAAACATCATCAAAATGAAAAGGGAACCAACAGTATGGGAAAGCATATTTGGCAATGATATCTCAGACAAGTGGTTTTTTTTGTTTTTTTTTTTTAAAGATTTTATTCACTATTTTTAGAGAGAGGGGGGAAGTGAGGGAGGCAGAGAGGGAGAGAAACATCAATGTATGATTGCCTTTCACCTGCCTCCAGCTGGGGACAGGCTGGAAACCTGGCTTGCAAACTGAGCATGTGCCTTGACTGGGAATCAATCCAGTGGCACTTGGGTTTGAAGGCCAGTGCTCAATCCACTGAGCCACACCAGCCAGGGCCTCGGACAAGGGTTTGATCTCCAAAATAAATAAAGAGCTTATATGACTCAATACCAGGAAGACAAAAAAATCCAATTAAAAATGAGCAAATTACCTAAACAGACACTTCTCCAAGGAGGATGTACATACAGGTGGCCCGTAAGCGTATGAAAAGATGCTCAACATCACTTGCCATCAGAGAGGTGCAGATTAAAACCACAATGAGATACCACCTCACACCTGTCAGAATGACCATCATTAACAAACAAAAGGTGCTGCTGATGAGGATGCAGAGAAAAGGAAACCCTAGTGCACTGTTGGTAGAAATGCAGACTCTTGCAGCCACTGTGAAAAACAGTGTGGCATTTCCTCTAAGAACAAAGTGAAACTGCCTTTTGACCCAGTGATTCCACTGCTGGGAATATACCCTACGAATCCCAAATCACCAATTCAAAAGAACCTATGTATACCTGTGTTCATAGCAGCACTATTTGCAATAGCCAAGTGCTGGAAACAGCCTAAGTGCCCATCAGTAAACAAATGGATCAAAAAATGTGGTACATTGACACCATGGAATACTACACAGCAAAAAGAAACAAGGAACTGTTTACCTTTTGTGATAGCATGGCTGGCTGGAGAATATTCTCCTAAGTGAAATAAGCCAGTTGATGAAAGTCAAATACCATATGATCTCACCTATAAGAGGAATCTAATGAACAAAATAAACTAACAAACAAAATGAACTACAGGCATGGAAACAGGAAACAGACTGAAAGTAACCAGAGGGGAGGAAGAGGAAGATAATGGTGGAACAAAGGGGAAAGGACTAGGCAATGAACATGTATGAATGACCCATGGACATGGACAGCAGTGTGGGAATTGACTGTGGGAGCAGGGAATGAGATGGGTGGAGGAGGGCAAATGGGTAAAAATTGGAACAATGGTAATAGAATAACAATAAAAATGATTTAAAAGAAGAAAAACTGTTGTGGTAAGCCTAGTACTCAAAAACAACTAATGCTGCTGCATATATTTAAGTGTTATTTTATTCACATGTATTATAAACATTATTTTATTTACATGTTAAACACTTTTTTTATGTGGTTTTATTGTGGGTAAATTTTTTCCCCTATGATATTTAACAAGGGGCATGTAGTGGAGAAAGCATAGACTTTGGAATTGAATAGATTTGGTTTCACATCTTACTAGGTATTTGGGGTTGGGGGAATCTTAATCTTTCTGAGTTTGCATTTTCTAAATGTTAACTGAGAACAAGAACAATGATCTATCTGAGGTAATTTGAAAATTTGATGAAGTAATATACTACATATATGATTATATATTTAATTAAAACATATATCATAATAACTATGTTAGTTTTGCATAAATTAGTTTATCGAATCCTTTTCTTTTGGGAGACTGCTTAAGGTAATAGTTGTTCAAATTAATGCATAACTTCTTCAGAAAACTGTCACCACTCTTATGAAGCACCTAGCATAGACAATGAGCCTAAAAGAAGAGTAAGAGTACTGTAAGTGGGGAAGAAAAACAACTTTTGTTTGAATCAAGTGATGGTACTTCTGTTTTGTGCCCTTTATTCTTTGCTAACAAGTCCAGAGAGAAAAGTTACAGGCAAAACTCTACACACACACACACACACACACACACACACACACACACACACACATATATATATATATGTTTTAGGAGGAAGGATAAAACCAAAAATAAACAGGACTTTTCATGCATCCATGCTGTCAGGTGAACACATGGTGGGTGGTGTACATACCACTTTCCAGTGCAATCCTGGTAAAAGGGCTTTCTTTCTACATCAGGGCATCATGGCATCATCATGCTATTATATGAATGACCCTCTACAAACTAGCTGCACATAGAAAAGCACACAAAAGGTGGTGAATGCAGAGACATGACTTAGGACTCAGTAAACTGTGTAATTGTCAATAGGGGCATGAGGATCTTGACCGAATGTTGCTCCTCTTTATAGCTTATTTTTGAGGGCATGCCCAATTTAGAAAGTTCTCCAGCTAACAGTTGTAGGATCCTCAGCTGTAGCTTTTATGTACAGGCTGTAGGTGACTAGAGAGCACTGTGCCTCCACTGCACAGAAGTAGGTGGCTGAGTCTCCAGGCTGAGTGGCTGTGATATACAGGGTGCTGAGCCGGTTGACCTTATCTAAGGTGCCTCTTATTCTTCCATTGTCAATCTCACTTGTAATCAGCCTAAATATAAATATGAGAGATTTTTCTTCTTGTTTATACCACTGTAGGCTTTCTAAGTATGATACTTCGTAATTGCAGTAGAGAGTTGCGTTGTCTCGTTCATGGACAGGCAGAGATGGGGGGCTCTGTATCACCTTATCACCATGCACCCCTATTTACAAAAAAGCAACAAGTAAAAGTTAGCCTGAGAGAGTGATGTCAGGTCAAGTATCCTCAGACATATGATTATTCTTCATTAAAACTATATCTACTTCCTGATAAGTCAAATTGAGTTCTACTTTTCTCTGAATTTTCTGAGCATCAATCCTGTTTCTTGATTGTCTTTACAGTAGTGCTACTCACAGCTCAGTAGAAGGCACAAGATTGCCAGTGAAGCTTGTGGCCACTTCTCCATCCTTCAATTCTTGGGTTTGTTTTCCTGGGTAAAATGAGATTCACTGCCCTGAGCTATTCCACTTCTTTTGTGAACCAATGTTCTCTTCTTCCTCCAACATGCATGCATGTGCACATGTGCTCTCTCTCTCTCTCTCTCGCTCTCTCTCTCTCTCTCTCTCTCTCTCTCTCACCAGAGAAACAAGTTGGGTCTTAATTCAAACTCAAATCCCTCCCACTCAGTTACTCAGGGGTGTCATATGAATGAGAGCACTGCCATCTTGTGAGCAAGTGTAGAAAGGCTGAAAGTTTGGGTCCACATGTTTCATCAATGATGATAGATTCTTCTGAAATTGTCTCACCCTTGAAGGACAGACTACCCATAGCTTTAACAGTGGTTCCATGGCTCATTAAAGACAGAGAGAAACAGTACACCAGGAAAGTCAGTTAGTGCAAGTCAGAACCTGCACTGTGAGGTGAAGGGCTGAAGCACTGTGAAGAGTTGGAATGGGCAGAAAGATAGGGAGAGAGCAAAGGGCCTTTCCAAAAACTTTTTTGAGGGCTTACTATTGATCTCATTATTTTGCAACATATATATATTTGGAAAGTAGTATTTCTGATAAATAGTGGGGTATCTGTTCATTCACAGGGAATATTTGGGTGAAACACAGATGTTGAAGTTTTTCTTTCCCAGTTCATTATGACTTGGTCAAAACAAAAAGCAAGACACCACCCTAGTAACCTTATTTCTAAATCCTCTGAGACCCTCCCTTCCTACTAAATACATCTGATTATTGTTTTCCACCCAGAGGTCCATTGCTTATTCCATTCATCCATTCTATAGACTTCTGTTTTCTTTAAATGTTTTTACTAAATTTACATTCTTTCCAGAGTATGACAACTGAACTTGGGAACACATTTTGCACTGGACATTACTAAGGTCTACTCGTTCACATGTTCTTAGTTAAGTATTCCTACATTGAATTATGAGTTTCATTTTTTTAAGCTAAAGGAAATTGAATTATACTTATTCTTTGCAAATAATGTTTTTCTGATTATAAAGAAATCCACTGACATTGCAGAATATTTGGAAAACACAGAGAAGAACCAAGAAGCAAATACAAATTACCCATAAACCTAACCCCTATATTTCTGACATACCACCATCCAGAACCCTCTTTTCTTTCTATCAAAATATGTATTTATTCAAAAATAAAGTTAGTTTATTTTCTCATTTTCTAGGAATTTTTTTTCAGAAACACTATAAACTTTTAGCAGTGGTGAAGAGGATGCCTCATGATACTTTAAGGAACTTAATTCAGGGGTCCACCCTACCTGCCTTTCTGAGTGTATGGTTGCTAGAGAAACTCCTACCATCCTAAGTACCCAAGACATCATCCAACCTTGAGCTTTCTGAAGGCTCTGCAAGGTATATTCAAGCTGAGCTGAGGGCTGAAAGAGCTCTTGGTGCAAAGTGGTAACTTGTATGAAGTCTGAAAATTTATCTGGAACAGACTTCATGGGCAGTCTGTCAACTTCCTGGAGACTCACCTGGAGTTAGGGCTAGAGGGTAGGGAAGGCCATGATGTACCCTGACTCTTGGGTATTTAAATTGTGTCCTTAGCAGCTTCTCCCTCCTACCCCTTGCCCATTCTTAATTTGTTTTTTTACATCAAGAGCCTTAGCATTGCCTACCTGACTCTTTTCTAACACTTCAGCATTCCTTGGCTTCCCTTAAAAATCCCCTTATCTCTTCACATCAAGTCTCATTATCTTCTTCTTTTTAAATTTGTTCCTTCTAGAAGAGACTCTGTGCTTCATTCAAACAGGAACTTTTGCCTTTAGCACTAAGAATATGGAGTCTATTTTTTCAGTTCTGGTGAAGATGAAATATTTACAATCCATGTAAGACAAGTTTACCTCCTTCTGTGATCCCACAAATACTGGGCTGGATGAGAGCAAAAAGGGATAAAAGAGCTAGGTTTTCAGATCAAGGGAGAATGAGTGCTCATACTAAGTTATGCATTTTAAAGACATTTTCATTTTTAAAGAAAATGAAATTTTATTATTTATTATATTGTTTTGTGACTTTCTTCACTTGAACAGTCTATCTTAAGTGTATTTCCACATTGTTATATGTAGATCTATCTTATTTTTCTTTTTTAAAGATTTTATTTATTATTTTTAGAGAGAGAGGAAGGGAGGGAGGCAGAGAGGGAGAGAGCCATCAATGTATGGTTGCCTTTCACCTGCCTCCAGCTACAGAGCAGGCTGGAAACCTGGCTTACAACCTGGTTATGTGTCCCCTGGCAGGGAATCGAACCAGCAACCTTTGGGTTCACAGGCTGGCACCTTAATTACTATGCCATCAACTAGGGCCTATCTTATTTTTCTTTAATAACTGGATAGTATAGATATGTAGTTATTTAATCATTTATTGATTGCTTAATACATGCTTTCTAGTTTCTCTGCTCACTATCATGTTTATTGTGAGGTTTTCATTTATAATTTTTTATTAGATTTAGAAATTTTCCTTTATTCTTTCTTTTGTGTGTGTGAATGGTGACTGTGAGGTCAGGCCTCTTAGCACACCACACGACTATTTATTTTGGGTTTTTAAAAATTCTCATATCTCTCTGGATACTTAGCTAGATGGGCTGTATGATAATTTCCATTTTTTAGTCAGCTGCAGCTGTTTTTGTTTTTTATTTTTATTTTTTAACTAATCCTATTTCTCCTTATCATTGGATGAGCACTTATTGAGAACCCACTATCTATTAGAAAAATATGGAGACACATAAACAAAACAGACTAGAACTCTGTCCCTGGGCACCTTATAAATATGTCTGTGGTGTATATTGCTTTTCTTAAAAAAAAACAAAACAAAACTTTGAATATAAGCAAAATCTCACTTTTGCAAAGTGGAACTTTTGAGAGGAAGTTTTGTTTTTAAAAATAAAATTGGTTGGGAACTTGGAGTTTCAAATGGCTGGGATCTAGCTGAGTGCCTGAGGAATGCCTTGTACCTTCAGCACTGATGTAGGTGAATGATTTTCCACCATGGACTGCCCTGCAGATCTGTTTTATATAACACTGTGCTCCCCAGACTTAAGAGACCAGGGAAACTTATGTCTATGTTCCTGAGTGTCATTTTCTCCTTCTAGTGTCAACACTCATTTTAGATCTAGACTTGCTGAGGTTTACCCTTGTATCTGTTTGCCCTGCTTCTTCTCTACTCGCACTGCATTGTGAGTATGTTTCTTTTTTTTATTTGAATGCAGTTTATTTGCTACTTGCTTTTTTAAAAAGTTTTTATTGTTGTTGTATTACATCCATCCCCTTTTTGTTCCCCTCTGTCCCCCTCCCCACCCACCTATTCCCCCCAAAGTCAATCCCACCTGTTGTCCATGTCCATGGTTCCTTTACACTAGGTTCTTGTCTAAGCTGCTCCCCTTCCTTGTGAGTATGTTTCTTAATATGAACCTCTGTCTCTGACCATGTAACAATACTGATAACCTTACATTTCTTTTTCTTTATCTGAAATGACAGATTTCTTTATCTAAAATAAAATATTGAAAATCTCAATATTTTATTAGAGAAATTGCACTTTTTAAAAGAACAAACAGAATAAGCAAAAAGCCCCAAAACATCTTTATTTAGATGAAACTAAAATTGCATTGATCAATTTATCTCTGAATGAAATGTGGGAGGCACAGGGATGACAAGTGAGAAGTTTATCACTGGATCTGTTCTCTCTTCTGGGTCTGCATGGTTGCTGTTGCAGTCTCAGCACCGATGAGGCCTTAGTCCACTTCCCCCTGAGACCGCTCAACCTCAATGGTGTCCCCCTTTCCTTGAGACTTCTGGCAACACAGTTCCAGCCCCAACGGAGAACAGGTCAGGTGTAAAAAGGGTGACATTAAGTCCTAGGATAACCATGGCATACATTTTGAATCATCAACTTAAAGAATTTTTCTATATTGAAATAAGTGATATGTTACAGAATGGAATGTAACACATGAATTTTAAAGATTGAACAGAAAAGTTTAAAAAACTTTCATACACACATATATATGAGTATATCTTCCACGCCTCCCAGAATATAGCCTCACACACTCCTAGGCTCTTAGTAATCATTTGTAAGGAAGTTGGAAAAAAAAAAAAGCACTGAATTACTAACAAGGCACATGTATGTCTTAAGTCTAAAAACTAAGAAATACAGTTGCTGTGTATTCTGATTTATTTGCTCAGATGATTTCTAATTGGAATTGCTGTGCCAGAGAATCAAGGGTAGCAAACAGCTCTGATGAGCTTGTTCAGAAAGAAAACACTGTGATGACAAGGATGGGTCGTTTCTACTTAAAGTTGTAAAAAAGAAAAGATACCAATTGGAAACTCCAAGTACATAGAGAAGGAAATGTGGGATGGACATTGCTTTTAAGTGCAGGAAACTTGCCCAGTTCCAGAGCTGCACAGGTTGTCCCAGGGGAGGGATTGGGGATCAAAAAAGGTCTAGCCCAGTACTTGGTTGGGTTAGCAGAAGAATGACCCAGGTGCCACCATGCTGTGATACCGAGTTTTCAGAAGTGGAAGCAAAACAATGCCTCTAGGCTCTGGGTCAGCGAGCAGTGATTATGAGAAAATTTGGTCAGTGGCACCTGCTGACAGGAAGTGGGCAGAGGTGAGGACTTGCCATGGAATAGGTGAGTGGCTGCCCCATCCCTGGAGTGTCTGTGGCCTTCAATGTGCTTCCCCAGAATTCAAGTTCCAAAAAGCATTCCTTGGTGGAAATTCTCTTCCGACTTCAGTTTTCTCACCAGTAAAGTAAAAACAATGGTATCTGCCATTCTGTTGCTCTTTGCTATAATAAATATAACTGGATATGGTTCTTTAAATGTTGTGTATTGTACATATTTATGGCCATGATTGTTATGTAAAAACAATCTATCTTAGAAAATAGATGCTGCAAATTACTATGCTGTGTTAAGCAATAGACCATCCTTTTTCCTTTCTAAATAATAATACCCTTCTGAGAAAATTTGAATAAAAATGTATGCTTAAAAAAATTCTTACTCTGTGGTGCTTGGACCCTTGCCCACTGGAACTACGTCACCCACTGGCAGGTGGCCTGCGCTATGTTAGAAGTGTGAAAAAACAGCTTTTTTTTTTTATCCTGCAACACTCTTCCCATCCAACTGTCACAGCAACTGAAAATGCACCATTTAAGGTGACTTCCTCTGAATCTCCTCTAATATTCCCCTTTAAATACAAACAATCCAGGGAGGGCTAACCTAGAATCCTTCCTCAAAATGTAAATTAGGTTACGAACCTAATCAAATTCAAAGTGATTGAGAGAGCCGAGCAATGAATCTACATCAAATTTTGTGTTAAGCTTGAAAATTCCTCTGCAGAGACCGTTCAGATGATTTAGAGACATAACTGTGGGCAACTGGTGGTTGGCAGCTCCATCAGGATGATGTGACCACTCATGCATCACGCCTCATACAGAATTTCTTGTGAAACACTAATTCACCCAGATGACTCAGTCCCACTACTCCCTAGATTTGTCACCCAGTGACTTCTAGCTTTTCCCAAAACTAAAATCACTTTTGAAAGGGAAGAGACTTCAGATCATCTATGAAATTGAGGAAAATACAATGGGGTAGCTGATGGCAATTAAGTGAACTGTGTGAGGTCCCAAGGTGCCTACGCTGAAGAGGGCTGAGGTATCATTGGTCTATTTACAATGTTTCTTTTATATTGTATCTTCTTCAATAAAATATTTCTATTTTTTATATTGTATGGCTGGATAAGTTCAGGACAATTGTTGTTAGTTTATGATTATTTTATAATGACTAAGCTATGTAAGAAATTTAAATATCAATAGGTGAGCAAGTTAAATTATTATATACAAAGGTATTGTAATGTTCATATATAGGTATTTATGTATGAACATATAAAATATTTAAAAATTAAAGTATAACTATAAAATTGAGTTTCAAATAAATACACAGATGTGAGCTATAAATATCCCTGTACAAGAACAAGAAATGTAATTGTCAAAATGCTCAACTGTCAAAATGAGCCATTAGAGGCTGAAGAGGAGATGACGTGGAGATGGAAAGACTCAGTTTTAATATTTAGGTTTTGCTCTACAAACGAATATAATAACTTGAGTTTTATAAAAAGATAAAAACCATCTGTTGTATTTTTGTGTAATACTGGATATATTACAACAGACTTTAAAATTAAATTAATATCCACATATTTGCCTCTACTTCAAAAATTCCTCCCCCTAAGTAATCCTAATGTGTATGCTACAGATGAGGAACAAAGAAATTCCGAAATTCTCTCAAGGACAAATAATTCAGTTTCTGAAGTTTATTTCCATTGTTGAGTTTAGAAAGACTAATATGATATGATACCCAGATCCTGGGTCCAAAGGAAGAAAGTCTGTAGGACAACTTAATGATTATTCTCCCCTGTTTTAGTGAGACTAACCTGGGGCAGGATCAAAGTACTGGACTTTCTGGCTGCTGGGATGTTCAGAAGGGCCGTTCCTTTGGTCACATTGACTTTTAAACCATGAATCACATACTCTGGACCATGGTGTAGAATCTGTCGATACCAAAGTATGTACTCATTTCCACTGATTGTGGCGTGGTTACAGGGCAGGTGCACAGCTTCCCCTTCAGTCCTCTCCATTGCATCTGGCTGTGTGGACCTAGCCTCACATGTAACACCTGAGGGAGTGAGAAACAATAGATTAGCTCTGGAATGTCAAACTTGGGTGAAAGAGCACTCCTAATTCCACTCTGTGGCAATACTCACTTCATGAGCATTTTCATGTGTGTTGCATAGGACAAGAGAAATATTACTGGCATTTCTTGTTGAGCTATCAGCATGCCAAAGGTCAATTGCTGTATTCCATAACCTTTGGGCTCTATGAACCCAATGCACATTGGAGCCTCAGAGCTGTGTGACTCGGGAACTCCTGTGAGTAGTGGCTGTGAAAGACTTATCACAATGATGCCCAGATTCTCTCAAGAAACACATAGACACACGGAAACACATATGCATTTCCCCCCAGCAGTCTGGTAAAGTACAGTGGGAGAAGTAGAAGCAGTAGGTACCTGACCTTTGCCTTTAGCCATGAAAGCCATCCTTTCTCAGGCCCAGGTCACTTACCCAAAGTTAGGAAAATGTTATTCCTATCACTGGTCGTCTCATGGTTCAAGTGCACACTGGGTGCCAGGCTTCAGAGCTCAGAATCTGTGTCTGATCCTAGGTTTGGGGAGGTTCCAGTGACAACAGAGCAGCCACTAGCACAACCTCAAGCAGGAAGCTTTCAATTGGGTTTTCCCCAGGGAAGTACCAGTGACAGACAAAGCAGTCTCTGGGTGGGGTTTACTCCCTTCCACAGAATTAAACATAAATTTATAAATAGGGCAAGAATGACTTTCCAATGCCTATTCCTAATTCAGAGGTTTACGCTGATATCATTTTCAAATAGTTTGTGTTTGAATGAGCCTGAATAAGCAACATCATCCACATGGAGATTAATTTTCCCTCATTTGTGGTACATGGCAAACTCAATATTGAGCTGATATGAACTGTCCTTTCATTCAAGTCACCTATGTTGAATCTTGGGCTGTAAGGGGAAAAGAGAATTCCTGTCCATGTTCTCACAGAGCAAGTTAGTCTCAGGAGCAGAAATATGTAAACTTCCAAAGTAGAAACATTTTTAGGTCAAGAAAAAAAATATTATCATAAGCTCATTAAATCTAATGGTACTGTCGAAGAAAATACTTGCAACATATATGACCAAAATAATTTCATAGTTGTATAATGCCCCTAAGCTCAGTCTGACAGGATAAGATACAATTAGAATCCAGGCCAGAAGCCAGGCTGTCTATAGTCAGTTCTTCCACATTGGCTCCAGGAACATCCTCCTGATGGACATTGTTTGGTGCCTCTGGTCTTGATACAGTAACTGGTACCTTGAATGGTAATTATTTTGATTTCTCTGATCCCCAAGCCCTTGGCTACAAGTGGCATGCATTGAGGACACTAAGGAGAAAAGCAGAGAAGAAAGAGATGGGAAGAGAAGACCTAGAAAGGGAAATGAAATAAAGACGACTTAGAGAGGTGGAAGTAAACATAAAGGAATTCCTCTGGTTATTCTCAAGAGTGATTATTATTTACAAAATGGAATAGAATGAATTAAATTTATTCACCTCTGCTATAGTAACTAAGCGCCTTATTTCACTATAGGAACAAATATTTGCCCATTTTAAATTAATCACCTCTCTTTTCCCCTCACATAAGGGGTCAGTCTGCTCTTTGCTCTGCAATTGGGAAAAGGCTCATTCATGACCCTGAGGTTGTGCACAAGCTCAATGTGAGTTTATGAAGTACAAGGAAACAAAGGGGAAAGAAAGTTAAGTTCTTCACAGCTGAATGATAAACTCACTTCACCCTGGAATGAGATTCAATTCCAGGCTGCAACAGCCCCCTCTTCTGACTATGCAAATCAACTCCTTTACTTAGAACAGGAAATCAAGTCAGTCAAACAATCTATTAAGGTTTGGTTTCCTAAGGATAAGTATGTGTCTCATGTATGCTACCTCCCTCTAGTGGTGAGGCTCAGTGAAGGGCTTCCCACCAGGAGATTCTAAAGCAGCGATTTTAAACTGGTGTGCTGCAAGGATTTGTAAACATGCATTTCCTGACTATTTAGTCAGGGGCACTGACCCCTTTTCCCTTATATTGTCAATTAAAAAATGATAACAGGCAACAAAACAATAGCTGTACAGTGTAAATGAATCAAAATTCTTTGTCAGGTTTATTTTTTCAGATCTGCAAGAAATATATTTTTTGGTATGCTGCCGAATTTTATTAATTAGTTTATGTGTGCCATGAGATGGAAGAGGTTGAAATTGCTTGTCTAGAAATTGAAATATTTTCAGTCACTTGGGGACTTTAGAATTATTGCTGTGACCTTTTTCCTTATAGAAACTGCCTATAAACCCCCTCAATCAAATTCCTTTACTTTCCTTAGTATCTTGTTTTTTATTTTTATGTTTGACAGCTGTTCTGAGGGCACATTAGTTATTGTTTAGCACAATATTTGGCAGAGAATAAGCACTTATTAGTCCTTTGTTGGGTGAATGTATTAATTAATATTTATTGGAAGAAGTCATGTGGAATGACTCTAAAATTATTCTAAATAGAAGCTTCTGATTTTGTGGACAACAATAGAAAAAAATATCCAGCAGTGAAGATCAATGCAAAATTAGATATGTGGAGAAAATTCAAGTAGATAAGCACAACAACCTTCACTCCCCATCCTTCAAAAAAAGAAAATTGAGAAATCTAGTCCAGGGAAAACCTGCTTAGAAGAATATGGGAGCCTGTGGCGCGGTATCATGGAGTCATGTCAGCTTAAAGTAAAAAACAGTAATTCAAGGCTGTTGTAAATATATGCATGAAAGAAGTATTAGGATTGTAAAAGAAACATGAAAGGTAGAAGTGTTTTTTTTTTAATTTTTTAATTTTTAAAGATTTTTTATTTATTATTTTTCAGAGAGAGGGGAAGGGAGAGGAAGAGAGGGAGAGAAACATCAATGTATGGTTGCCTTTCACCTGCCTCCAGCTACAGACATGGCTGGAGACCTGGCTTGATACCTAGTTATGTGCCCTGATTGGGAATCGAACCAGTGACCTTTGGGTTCGCAGGCCGGTGCCTATCCACTGAGCCACCAGCCAGGGTGAAAGGTAAGGGTCTTTATGTTGTCTGGGTATATAATGCAAAATTCAGATAAACAGTACAGGGTTTTACTTGCTGTTCATTACTGTAAAATTCAGATGGTTTGAATAATCCACATTGAGTCTTCTAAAAAAAATAATAAATAGTGGAATATTCTGGTTTCGTTAGTTTTTATATAATAACCTCATTGTTATATAATGCACATATTATATAGTTCACCCCCCCTTTTAAAAAAATATTTTATTTCATTATTTCTAGAAAGAGGGGAAGGGAAAGAGATATCAATGTATGGTTGCCTTTCACCTGCCTCCAGCCACAGACCTGACTAGATACCTGGTTTGCAACCTGCTTATGTGGCCTGGCTGGAGAACTGAACCAGAGACCTTGGGTTCTCAGGCTGGCACCAATGCACTGAGCTGCACCAGCCAGGGCTAATTTTGTGTAATTTTTGATATGTTAAATGATGTTTTCATTCATGTAGATTATATTTTAATTTTAAATGTTAACCATCATGTAAAAGCCAGCTTGGCTCTATTTTCCTTTTATATTTTATGCCAATATTTGCTAGTACTTTGAAGTTTTAAACTTATGTTCATTGGTTGAGGTTATCCTATATTTAAGTTTTTCCTCTATTCAGGTTTTAGTATCAAGATGATTCTGACCTGTTGTGGCTGAGTGGCTCCTTTGGTTAGAGTGTTGTCCAGATAAGCCAAGTTTGCAGATTCCATATCCCTGCCCAGGGGACATACAAGAAACAACCAGTGGATGCATAATTGAGTGGAACAAAATGGATGTTTCTGTTTCTTCCTTCCCCTCTCTCTAAAATTAATCAATAAAAAATTAAAAAGAGATTATTCTATACTTATACAATGTTTTTCTTTTTCATTCTGTATTAAGTTTGGTGCATCAGTCATGTTATGTATGATAGGTGATGCTGTCATTATAATCAACTTTAAAATCTCAGTAGGTACATGATACAGTGGTTTAAGTCTTACACATAGGTAGTAATTCATTTGAATCATGATGATCCTCTAGGTCAGCTATATTACATGTGATGATTAACAATTGAACGTTCACATCAATACACAATTCAATAGTCAACATAGTCTGAAAAAGCAGAGATGGAAAGCTAAGCTAATTAAACGCCTCTATCATGAAATGACACATGCCATTTCTACTCACATTTCCTTAGCGCATGCAAGTCCTATGTCCACATCAACCTCCAGGAGTTCTGGGTTGGTGGAATGAATCAGATAATACAGAGCAGGGGTTGTGTACTCCATAGTCAGCCTTCAGACAAGTAACAGAATTCAGTTCCTCTCTTCTTCCTCTTCAGGAAGCAAGGAAAAAAGTTGAAATCCCCTTTCCGTGATTCCTGATTGATATCCTCTAGTCTTCCTCAGGTCTTGATATGACTTCTTTGAAGCACTGTGAAGAAACAAATAAACAGAAAATAAATGAAAATAAGTAACATGTTTTCTCCACACACTTGATATACAATGATGGAGCAGTTACAAATTTATGTTGTTGAAAGTTTCCTTGCAATTGAGAATGAAGAGAGACACACAGTGCTGACTGGAGCTAGGTTGGGGTTCCAGGAGGTGCTCCTTATGGCATTCCTCATCCTGTTCTGATGAGACTGCTTTCTGCAGGGAGCTCTTCTACTCACTGTTTTTCACATTCTCTGGCTTAGCCCTCTGGGAGGGTCTTCTTCCATGGTCTCCTTTAGCTACATGTTAAGGGCTATGCCTTTCCTGGGGGATAGTTCCCTCAGCCCATTCTCTGCCTGGGTTTGTTAAGAGGTGAAGAATTATTTCTGAGTCTCTAATGATCATAATTTGTTTTATGAAAGCTAGTTTTGGCCATACAGCACTTTAAAAATGTTAGTAGCCTCCTTATCTATTTGATTCCAGTAAGAGTCATATGTGTATTGCAAGCCAGTTTGGCCATGACCACGTTGCTCATAACAGAAGTTTGACCAGGAGGATCTAGACCCTCTTGCTGAGGGCATTGTGATCTGACTTATTCAGCAGTACCACTGTACCCTGACCTTTCTCCTTTGAAACAAACAGGTCCAGGGCAGGACTGAGAACCTCTTTTTCTTATTGAACTGTTGGCAACTTGATGGCACTTAAAGCTGTCAAACCTTTCAGCCATTGCAAACACTGGTCATGAGTCAGTGTGGTTCTTAGAATCAACCAATGGGCAGAATTTTATTTGGAATGTGGGAAGAAAGCTAATATTAGACTATGAAAAGACATAAAAATACATTAATGTATTTATACATTTGTTTTTATTCAAGTTTTGTATATTTAGTATATAAAATAATAGCATGCATTATTATATTGCAAGAACTGTTCAAATAGGTGTGACATGGGAGAGAAAATGTGTGGTTTCTAGTGCTATTTAGATGTGAACATCTAACAATTCAAGAAGAGAATTAGAAAACTACTCCTGATTTTCCTGCAATAAATGGGTTCATTCATCTATTTGTTTAGGAACAGTTTAAAAGGCACTTTATGATTTATTTTAACCCAACATACAACCATAAGAACTGAGAATCTTGGGAACAATATTGTCTTATACACTCAGCTCATTATGGGGCATTTTTTTTTTTTAATATAAGAACAAAGTTTACGTTAGAAGGTCTCTTCTGTGTCACCACACAGAGTACCTGCCTTTTTCCTGCCTGTGGTTCATGGTTTTTCCCAGACTCTAAGCAGGTGGCTGCCTTTATGGAGCAGAAAGGTTTTTGTTAAGTTGCCACTGTCATTTCTATTACTGTGGAAGAGAAGGCACAGAAGTACCTTGCTGAGTCTGCCACTTGTAAGAAAGAGATGGTGAAGCTGATTAAATGTTTTGCCTCTTGGAGGTTCACAGAGTAGCGATTCTGAATTTCATTTTGGTTGTAAGAGTTTATATAAATAAGGAGAACCATCTCTCCACTGGGAAGTTGCTTGTACCAATACAAAACATAATAACTACTTGTGGTTTCATATGTGCAGTGCATTGTCACAGATTGTCCTTCCAGCGCTGTTACTACAGTCTTTGTTTGAATGACTTTCTGCATCATGATGAATCCTGCAGGAAAGGAGAAAACAGGGTTGCATCTCTGAAATGTCTCAGATAGGTAATGGAGAACATATTTAATTTATGACCCAAGAACAAAGAATGAATGACATGGTATTTCATTTCCTTGCTTCTATCCCTAGTCATCCCCCTTCTAGTCACAACTTTGATAGTCCCACCCTTGTCTCTAAGAGGAAGCCAAAGCCCCATGTTTAGGTCTATACGTACTGAAGCTAAAGATGACCATGAGTGTCCACAGCAGGCCTGGACAGAGCATGAAGGAAAGTCTTCTGGCTGAAATCTCTCTTGTTCTCATTTTCACCAGAGATGAACCCTTCTCTGAGTGTCTGAGTGCCTGAGTGCTGGGATCCTGGTTAAATATTTCTGCCCCTAAACAGGAAATAGAGTTCCTGAGTAGATGTTACATTTGCTCTAATCAGAGACTGAAACATCTACCCCACCCATATCTTCTGTATTGCCTACATGATTTCCTGTAACAATAAGTTTGAAAATGGCTATTATATCTGCCAAGGTTTATGGCATTTAATTATCTTTTTGATATTGAATTCTTGTTTGATACTATTGTGATCATAGACTATATTCCGAATGATTTAAATTTTTTGAAACCTGTTCAGGCTTGTTTTAATTGATTAAGGCTTCCTTTTTCTTATAGGTTATGGATATGTAATTGACATAAATAAACTGCTCAATTAAAAGTATAATTTCCTGAGTTTTGACTCATATGTATACACCCATAAGGTCATTACCATGGTCAAGATAGTTCACTTGCCCTGGCTGGTAGCATAGTGGATAAGCCACCGGCCTGCAAACCCAGAGGTTGCTGGTTCCATTTCCATCCAGGGCAGATAACCAGGTTGCAAGCCAGGTCACCAGCCAGGTTCTTGGCTGGAGGCAGGTGAAAGGCAACCGTACATAGATGTCTCTCTCCCTCTCTGTCTCTATCTCTTCCTCTCTCTCTCTAAATAACGAATTAAAAGAAAGAGCCCTGGCTGATAGCACAGTGGATAAGGCGCCAGCCTAAGAACCCAAAGATCGCAGGTTTGATTCCCCAGCCAGGGCACATAACCAGGTTGCAAGCCAGGTCTCCAGCCAGGTCTGTGGCTGGAGGCAGGTGAAACTCAACCATACATTGTCTCTCTTCCTCTCTGCCTCTCTCCCTTCCCCCCTTTCTAAAAAGAATGAAATAAAATCTTAAAAAAAAAAAAAAAAAAGATAGTGCACTTAATCATCATTTCTTTAACTTCTCTGTGAACCTTTGTAAATCATCCCTACCACAAGGCCCCAAGTAAGCACTAAACTGCTTTTTGTCAGTTTGTATTTTCTAATATTTTATACAGAAAATTTGTATTTTCTAAAATTTTATGTAAATGGAATCATACAAGAGCTCTTTTTTCCTGCCTTTTTCATTCATCATAATTATCTGGAAATTCAATCATGTTGCTACCCATACCTATAACTTCTT
>PVIW01004763.1:0-123062 GCA_004026585.1 Noctilio leporinus | reverse complement strand
GGGTGGCTGAGGGTGTCTTCAGGTGTTGTCATCAGAGGGGGGTGGCTAAGGGTGTCTTTAGATGTTGTCATCAGAGAGGGTGGCTGAGGGTGTCTTCAGGTGTTGTCATCAGAGAGGGTGGCTGAGGGTGTCTTCAGGTGTTGTCATCAGAGGGGGGCAGCTGAGGGTGTCTTCAGGGGTTGTCATCAGAGAGGGTGGCTGAGGGTGTCTTCAGGGGTTGTCATCAGAGCGGGTGGCTGAGGGTGTCTTCAGGGGTTGTCATCAGAGGGGGTGGCTGAGGGTATCCTCAGGCATTGTCATCAGAGGGCGGCAGCAAGGCTGTCCCTGGGTGTGGTCGAGTTTCGCCTTCCATCTTGCAACCAGCCTTGGCTGGCTGCTGCCTAAGCCACCTGCCAGATGTTTCCTGGGTGTCTGCTGTGTCCCGGGCATTGTCAAGGTGCTGAGTGTCACACAGCAGCCCTTGCTTTCCAGCCTCATGCCACACGGGAAGTCTGGTTGCTGGACTCCATGGCTGGGGCTCCCCACTGCCTGCCTGTGGGAGCCGGACATTCTGGGGACAGTGAGAGGATTTTCTTCCCTAGTCTGGGACCATCACTGGCGGGGTAGAAGGCCAGGGCCCTCCCCAGGTCCCCATGCACCTGGCGAGGCCCAGGCAGGAGGAAGGGAGGGGAGATAGCCCCTGGAGAGGTGGCCCTGGGGCCGACACCGGTCTCTGACGCAACCTCTATCCTCAGGGCATCCTGCTGAAGCGGAGCGGCAAGTCTCTGAACAAGGAATGGAAGAAGAAGTACGTGACACTCTGCGACAACGGGCTGCTCACCTACCACCCCAGCCTGCACGTGAGTCTGGGGCAGCGGCCAGCGGGGGAGGTTGAGGGCAGAGGGACAGAAGCAGAGTGCAAGGGTTGGAGGGGACCGAAGGGAAGCAGACCTTGGTGACTTCACTTGAGCTGAGGGAGGACCTCGCTTTGGTGGCTGGGGAACCGCGCAGGTCCCGGGCCGGGCTGACCATCACTCAGAGCGTTCTGAGCCGTGGCCGGGCCTTCCCAGGGGGTGTGACCGGAGTCGGCTGCTGTTGGCAGGCGGGGGTCTGCGTCCTACCTCCCTGTTGTTTGAGGAGCTGGCTGGGCCCATTTTCACGGAGTTGCTGAAGTCGAGGGGGCTCATGTTGCCAGCCGGGCATCTTCAGGGGAGCCCCACGGCTTGGAGCATCCGGGGCCTGGGATGCAGGAGGGCTGGCGGGTGGCAGAGCTGGGGCTGCACAGAACGCCTGACTTGGACGGGTTCCCTTGGGAGGAGGAGAGCAGGGTGGCGTTGTGTGCGAACAGAGGGGTCTCGAGGGTACATGGCCCGTGGCTGGGGGGGCTTTGCAAGGATTGTCGAGTGCGGCTCCCCTACCCTTCCCTCCTCCCCGCCCCTCGCTGCGTGGCTCCAGCACACAGCTGTCACCAGAATTCATCTCTGTCACCACCCCACTGTGGGGCTAATGAGTTCTCCTGTGAAGTCCCTCAAGCACAGCACGTGGGCCAGCCCCACCCCCGGTCCAGAGGCCCAGGGCCTGCCTCGGAGGGTCCCGCGCCTGCCTTTGAGTCCGCACAGGCGCTGCAGAGAGGTGCTGGGGCCCACGTGCTGGCCGAACGAGGGCCTGGGAGCCCCGCGCAGACAGCCCTGCTCAGGATGCATGGAGGCGGCCTGGGTTGGGGGGCAGCCCGTGGGCCGTCCCTTTCCAGTCCGGCCAGCTCCCAGCCTGGCCCGGTGTGATTGGTGTGATTCCTCAGGCCTGGCCCAGGGGGTGGCACTAGTTAGCCTGTTTGCTCCCGGTGTCCTAGTCCACAGGGTGGGAGCTGGCGCTGGGATACGTGGCAGTTGCAGGAGGGACCACACTCAGGTGACCTTGGGTAAGGGGTACGAAGGCTCCCCAGCGCTGCTCTTCTCTCCCACACTCCGACCTCCACCTGACGTTGGGACTGGGTCCCGCTCCCAGGTCAGCGACACCACGAGAGGCGGCAGGGTGACTAGGAGAAGCCCTGGCACAGAGGCCTCGAAGTCAGGGGCAGGGTCTCCCCCAGAAAGATAGCGGAACTGTAGGATTCCCTGGCGGAGCGGGGCCCTGGGGGCGCGTGCCGGGCTGGGGCTGAGCCCACACCGACACCTCTTAGCTCCCCAACCCCAGGGGGGTGCTCGTGCTCCCTGCTTAGGAACCGCCGTGCCCGCTGCGCTGGGCTGGCGTCTGTGACGCATCCAGTGTCCCCACCTGTGTGCGGTTGGGGTCGCGGCCCTTAGCCTTCCCCTTTGCTTTGCTCTTGCCTGGCCCTTCTGCCTTGCGCTGCTGCCTTAGTGCTGCGCTCTGTCCTCCGGGCCTGTGTCCCCAGGCCCCGGATGGTGGGGGAAGCCCGGGTGAGGTGGGGGGTTGGCCTCAGACACGGGAGAAGGGTGGAGGTGCTGCGTTGTGTTCGCGTCCGGGTTTGGGTTGGACAGGGAGGGTGGAGGCCGGAGCAGGTGCTGTTTCTCCGTAAACTTAGCAAACAGCAGAGCCGAGGCTCGGTTGGATCATCCAAGTCACTGGCCAGTAGCCGAGCCAAGACTTGGACCTGTGGCTTCGACTCTAAGCATCCCCAGGCTTTCCTGCATGGGCCAAAGTCTCCTCCCTGCAGGGCTGGCTGAGGAAGTCCCTGGGGAGGGGGCAGCAGGGCAAGCGTTGCCCAGACTTAACTGCCCCACAAAGCGGGGGGCCAGCATGGGTGACTGAGCTCCACCCACCAAGCTTGTGGAAGAACTGGGTGAGCTGGGCGGAACTGAGTGTGTTCGGGGACCGGGGACAGGATCGCACGCCGGGCCCCAGCCAGGCTTGTTCCTGCTCTCGCGGCCGCAGGACGAGGTCGCGTGGGCCACTGAGAGCCTGGGCTCCCGTCGGTCAGCTTTTCACTGGCTGCCCTTCGGCTCTGGGGCCGGAGCACATGTCCGTGCCGGGAGGAACTGGCACGTGCTGGTGGTGACGTCATGCCCTGTAGCTTGATGACACGAGTCAGGGCCTGAATGGTGATAACAGAGGGAGGCCAAGCTAAGGGCCCCGCGTGTGGCTGCTTCCCTTGGGGGCCCCCCGCCACCTGCTTCCTGCTTCCCTTCCTTGACTGTCGCTGGACTCACGTGTCGCCGCCTTACCTGCTTCCCTCCCCCCTTCACCATCGGTTCCAGCCTGAGCAAGCTTCGGACCTGCCAGCAGCAAGCTGGCCTCCCGGAGAGCCACCCCGTCGGGGTGCCGTGCCGAGGAAGGACCCTTGGGAACTCCAGGGGTGCGCACGGAACGCTCGGCCTAGGGGCTCCTGTCCGGCCTGGCTCTTCCGGAGACCCCCCTGCAGGGAGGCCAGCCGGGCTGGAGGGGCTGGAAGGGCAGAGGACGGGCTGGTGGGCAAGCCGGGCGCCTCGTGCCCGGTTCTCGCCTGGCCCGAGAGAGCCCACCACAGCCTCCCCCATTTTGCAGCCAGCGGAGCCATTCACACAATCACCTTCTGTTAATTCTATCTGCAACATCAATTAAATTGTTTGTAGAAACTAATTGAATGTGGCTTAATCACACATCTTAATAGCTTTCCACGCTCTGAACTCGTTGTTAATTCCAGTAATAAAACGAGATGAGAACGCTGGCTGGGTAATTAGCGAGGAGGCTGGGGAAGAAATTGCTGTTTGATGGTGGGTAATAAAGGCAGCCGTGGTGACCGCTCTCCTGAGCCGCCGCCGCCGCTGCCACCACCGCGCGCCCCGTTCTGCTGACAGAGGGAAACGCTGCTGCTCTGCCCTGGCGCGCGGTCCCTGCTGCTGCTCCCCAAGCTCCTCACCCCTCTCCTCGCGCTGGACCCGGTCTCTCGGCGGCGTGACGCTGGGGCTGGCCCGGCACGGGGCACGGAGCACAGAACCCCCACCTGCAAGATTGGAGGAGCCCGCGGAGCCAGTCCTTTCCCTTCGCTCAGGCCTGGCTCCTCGGCCCGGAATGGAGCCCCCCATGCTGCCCTGGGCGTAGGGCCAGCGTCTCCCGCCATGTCCCAGCCCAGGCGTGCCATGGCTGTCATGGGTCCCGAGAACTGTTGCCACTGCTGTGCCCTCCTTGTGAACTAGAGCAGCCCAAGCCCCTCCCCAAGGACAGGGGCTGCAGCTGTGGCTTTGGCCCAGCCAGCTGTTGACAGTTGTTGGGAACAGCCGATCCAAGAGGCGGTTGTGGGCGGGGGACCCGGGATGAGTACGTACAGGGACTCGGGATGGGTATGCGCCGGAGCTGAGTCGGTGGGATGTTGGGGCTTGAGGGGGGAGGGCCGAGACGGTGAGGTCTCACACGGGACGGCGGGCCAGCGGTGACCGAGTGCAGTGGCTGAGCTTGCTGGAGAAGGGACAGAGACGGCGGGCACCGAGAGGCAGCAAAGGGGCGCCTTCCCAGCCACCGTGGGAGGCTCAGCCCTGGAGGCAGAGACCTGGCCGCTCTCAGCAGAGTTGGGTGCGAAGGCTGTCAAAAGGGCGTTCCCTTGGGCGGGGGCTGCTCCGTGACATCTCGGTGACACCGTTCTGTGGTTCTGGGACATGAAGCAAACACCCTTGGAGCAGTTGTGCGCCTGAGGCCAGGCACTTGGCACGGCCCCTCACAGAGGACTCGGTGATGGCAGGGGAGGGGCCCCTCTTTGGACCACGCTTCTGGGAGCTCTCCCTCCTGTGGCTGGCCGGGCCCCTTGGTTGTTCTGAAGGGTCGCCTGCCCCTGGGGGTGTTGGAATCGCATGGAGAATACATGGCAATCACAGGCCAGGCCCCCCGGGAGCTGGACTTGGGTGGTGAGGCTGGCTGGTGTGCTGGCCTTAGTCGTACTCCATCTTCCCCATGGTCCTCCCACTGGTCCCCATCCTAGTGACACCCAGACTAATGACAGAAGTGCAGGAGGGAGGCTGGCATTGGGTGCTGTTTCCTTCTTGCTTCTCAGCCCAGCTTGCCACGTAGGGGTGGGGCTAGAAGGGGGCAGAGCTGCCTGGGGCCCACCTGGCTGATGTCCTCAGTCTACAGGGGCCAGGTGACCCCTTCCCACTAGATGTCCTCTCAGTCATTCCCAGAGTGATGGCAGCAGAGGATTCTGTCACTCTTCCCTGAAGCTAACAGGTGAGAAGATAGGAGGATGCCTGGGTGACAAGAAGTCTGATGTCCCAAAGGGGCACAGGCAGGAGAGCTGGGCCTGGAAGGACACAAAGGCTACGTCTGAGATGGGGTTGTGCTGCTCAGGGATCCTTTCTGGATTCGAAATGTCCCAAAGGGGCTTCTGAGCACAGCGGGGTGACTCGGTCTGCCCAGTGGCACCCTGTGTGAGCGGCCCCTGCGGCACCCTGTGTGAGCAGCCCCTGCGGAGGCAGGTGGGGAGACAGGAGTTTGAAGAGCAGAAGGAGAGTGGGGACATCGGGGCAGGGGCGGGGGGTGGACCAGGGGCAGGGGTGGGGCTCTGCTCTGCAGCCCCATTCCCGAGTGGGGTGGCAGCAGCGGGGATGGGAGCAGGGTCAGAGCACCAAGCAGCTCCCACTTGATTGGAAGGCAGGGCGGAGGTCAGCCTTCAGTGCACAGCCTCGCGGGTCAGAAGGTCCCGGGCTTGAGCCTGGTGCCACCACCTTCCGCCTGTGTGACTCTGGGCGGATGAACCTTGGTGAGCCTCGGCTTCTTCATCTGCAGGGTGGGCGGCGGGAGGTCACGTGAGGTGACCTGTGGAACAGATACTCAGCGACGGCGCGTGCCTGGCTGGCCCCGAGGGGAGGGGATGTGGTGCTGGTCTGGGACGCTGCAAGGCCCGGCTCATACCCTCAGAACAGCGAGAACCAAAGGCCCCCCTTGAACCGCCGGACGTTGGTTGATGGGTAGGCGCCTCTCTAAGGCCTGGGCGCTGCTCCAGGCTGTCAGGGTTCACTGTGCCCCAGCGGTGGTGGCAGCTTCTAAAGACAGGCTGAAGTGCTTGGTGACCCACTACCTCGCGCCTGGGGACCCCAGCCACACACACCCCTGAGCCAGCTCCCTCCCTGCCCAAGGCCCTGTTGGTCCAGCACGGGCCTCGCCTCTGAGCCATTTTCCCACAAGGAGGCCAACCCTCCCTGCGCTCTTGGCTCCAGACCCTTCTCTTCCCGACTCCGCCCTTGGGCCGCACGTGGCCCAAGCGCTATTCTGGTGTCCCTGGACTTGGGGGTGTCGTGCGGGGCTCAGCGCTGCTCTTGAAACCTGAGCTCCCTCCCCGCGCCGGTTGGGGCAGCTCAGTGAGGCAGGCTAGGAGTTGGGAGGGTCAGTGCCAGGGGCAGGGCTCTGCCCGATGAAGAATGGCCAATCCTAACGAGTCGCTGTCTTGCCCACGTGGCCCTCAGGACTACATGCAGAACATCCATGGCAAGGAGATTGACCTGCTGCGGACAACGGTCAAAGTGCCAGGGAAGCGCCTGCCCCGAGCCACGCCGGCCACAGCCCCAGGCCCCAGTCCCCGGGCCAACGGGCTGGCCTTGGATCGGAGTAACCCGCAGCTGGGCGGGGGCACAGGTGAGGGGCTGCGGCGGGCAGGCGGGCGGGCGGGGCGCGTGGAGAGCGCTGCCTTTCCTCCGTGAAGAGGGGGGCTGCCGCGGCGGGGCCTCGAGAGGGCATTTGGGGGTTCTCTCTCTGGCGGGGTGTTACGGGCTTCAGGAGCAGCTCAGCCCAACACACGGGCCAAAATGCTGCCCCCTGGGAGTTGGGGCCAGCTGATGACCTGGAGGTCAGAACTGGAGCAGGCTGCCTCCTGCTGACTGGTGGCATCAGCGGTCTGGGGACCATCTCTCGAGGCAGGTGAGGGGAAGGGCGGGGCCTCGTGCCCACATGGCCGGTGTCTCAGCCCAGCTCCCGGCGGGGCTGGAGGAGCTGGAGGGACGGAGCTGGCCGTTGTCCTCAGCCTGCTGTGAGAGGGGTCTTTGCTCAGAGGGGACCGAGTGTAGTGGGACGCTGGTGGCCCAGCACACCCTGCCCTGGCCGGCCATCTGGGCAGGACGGCTGGAGCCCGAGAGGGTCTGCGCTACAGGTGGGGCAGCGTCTCCAGAGGCCCCGGATTCAGGTGAAAGAAGCCGTGCCCCTCTCTAGGCCTCTCCTGCTCGAAGGCACATGCCCTTCGGAGGGCTGGCCCTCCTGGGCCCAGTCCCCGCACCCCAGGTCTACCTCAGCGTCCGGACCCTTCCTCCCAAGACATTGTAGCCCTGGTGTCTTCCTAAGTCATTGGATATCCTTTTCCTCTGGCACAGCAATGGCTGCTTAAGTCACTGCCCTGGCCTCCTAGGTGCAGCCACTGTCCCTGCCTCAGGGTTAGCTCTGCCTCCCACAGGTTCAGGGTGTTTCTGGTTGTCACGGTAGACGTGCAGTGGGTAGGGGGCTGGGGTACTTAGTCCCTAGAATGGACGGGACGGACCCCAAAGAATCGCTCCACTCAAAGCGCTGATAGAAAGTATGGAGAAATTCGGGATTAAGGAAGATAGGTGGGGTGAGGGCCCTGAGCAAGACACCTGCCCGGCAGCATGCGTCTGGCCAGCTGGAGGCACCGGGGAGGCGGCGGGCTGGGGCACTGACGTCACGGAGTGAGGTGAGCCAGGTACAGGAAGTCTCATTTCCCAGCCCTGTGAAGTTGAGACCATCACCTCCACTTTTACGGATGAGGAAACAGAGCTCAGAGAGGTTAAGTCACTGGTCTGGAACGCTGTGCTCTGTCCTGTCCTACCCTGAGCTGGGACAGGACAGGAGGCAGCCCTTGAGCTGGGCAGGAGACCCTGGTGGAGGAGGGGAGCTACGGAGGGAAAGATAGACACCCATCAGGGTGGGGTGCATGAGCAATGACGGACACAGCTGGGGCCCATGTGCAGCCCCCGTGCTGTGCCCGGAGGGTGGGTCAGGGCTTCGGTGAAACCATGGTGTGTAGGGAAGGGGCTGGAGGTCAGCCAGAGCCCCAAGCCCTCCCCTAGAGCTGCTTGGGGACAGGGAGGGTCTGCGTCTGGACCGGCTCAGGGTTTCCCACGTCATACGGGAGGAGCAGGAAGAAGTGTAAGAGCCCCAGAGAGGAACCTTTCCTTGAAGGCAGGTGGCAGGCGGAGCTGGGCTGTTACCGCACAGGGAGGGAAACAGCGAGACCCCCTGTCCAGGCACATCCCCGGGCCCTGACAGGCTTCCCCCGGGGAGAAGGGGGGCCCGAGCCTCAGTCCGCTGAGCGTCGCTACCCGCGCCCACACCCTCGCGGACATCCCGGGAGCACGTGGACCGGCGCTCCCCGAGCCGGCGTCCCCTCCACCGCGCGGTGGCACCGACCTCAGGCACTCACACATGTCTCCCGCTCACCGGGCGATGTTAACATCTCATTATCTTTGTTACTGTAATTACATTATCCGCTGCTTTATGCAGAATTATCCTCCGAGGACTAATTGATGGCTCCATGTTTAATTCATTAATCATTAGCATCAAATTCGACAATTACAGTGCACACTGATTGTGGGATTGCAGGCGTAATGAGGGGAGAATTAACAAAGAAAAGGGAGAGGACTTTTCCTCCCCGGAGTTTTGGGGTGGGGGGCTCGGTGAGGACGGTGGGCCCATGATGTCCGGGTGGGGCAGCGGCGAGGAAGCAAGACCTGGGACCTGGGAAGGGGTGCGGGCAGGCGGGGGGCAGCAAGGTGTCAGAGAAGTTAGGACCCGAGCTGCTCTCTGGCAGGTGTTCTGAGCGCGTTAAAGGGCCTGCAGGGACCTGAGGCGAGCGGGAAGGGGGCTCCGAAGAGGGAGGCCGGCAGGTTGCCTCCACAGGACCAGGACGGGGTAGGTGGCTGCCGTCTGGATGCCACACGTGCGTTAACAAGCACCCACTGTGTGCCTGGTCCTGCCTTGGGGGCGATGACAAGTGCGAGGGACACAAAACGAATCCTCCCCCTTTCAGTGACAGTGTCCCCAGGCATGTCTGGCCTGTTCTTTTACCCTCCAGTGGCTTCAGCTCAGAGCTCCCCACCCCTAGGCTCCCAGAAACTCAACGCACGTCCTCACTCCAGCTGTGTCCGGCCTGCAGACCCATCTCGGCTTCCTTGCTGCCCTCCAACACCTGGCCGGGCCCTCCGCCTTCTGCCAGACACCTGGGCTGTGCCTGCCTGTCCTGAGGCCTCCCAGGGCCGTGGCCTTGTGGCCTCTGCCCCACCCTTAGGCGGACTGAGCCTCTCGGGCAGCACCGGCTCTTTAAGTGTCACGGGCTCTGTGGGCCCATGACTGTCCCCGCGGTCTCTCCACTGTGACTCCGCCCGGGGAGGAGGCAGGAGGGTCCAAGGCGCTGGTGGCTCCCCTCAAGCCTTTGGTTTCCCTCGGCTCTGCCGTTCTTCCCTGACGGGAACCGAAAGATTAATTTTTCTCCAGCCCAACAGGATAATTACTAATACTAATTAGACATAATTACTTGAATTTGATACACTTATTTCTCATCAGAATGGCAGCAAAGCTGAGGCAAGGCAAATGGCATGCCTATGTGGACCAGAATGCAGGGTGCAGGGTCCTGACCGGGAGGGAGAGAGCTGGGCTCCGCAGCGACGGGGGTACCTGTGCTACTCCGCCCACACTTGTGGGCCCGTGGAGAGAGGAGGGTGCAGAGTCTGGGGCTCGCTGGCCTAAGGCAAGGGGGCCTGTGCCAGGCTTCTGGTTCTCTAATAAGCCTGGGACCCTGGACCCCTCATTCCTGGCCAGCCCCTGTTAGAGTGTCTCAAGCTGTGCCCACAGCCCTGTGGTCAGGAAAGTCTATACGCTCCCCTTCCCTGACCCCCCTCCTAGCCTGACCCCCACCCCAGGCATCCCTCACTTGGCCAGCAGCCTGGGCTGGGCTGGCCCGCGCGCCCTGAGGGGCCGCACCAGTGCTCCTGCTCTGATTCCAGTGGGGTGAGGCCCCTGCCCTGCCCGCAGGTGCGAGGGACCCGCAAGGGCCTGGGGCAGGTGGCTGTGCAGGATTTTGTCCTGGGTGGCTGTGATTGGACAGTGCTGGCCGGGGGAGGGGCCCAGCGGAGCCCTCAGCAACGGTGCCGGGGCTGTAAGGCTGCTCCAGCCTCCACGTGCGCTTCCACCCGCCAGGCCCTCGCCAGCCAGTGGCCGGGCGCTGGAGACCCTCCCTCTGCAGCTTCTTCGCCTGCAGAGGCGGCGCCGGTGGAGGCTCCCGCTTCCCCATCAGCCCCCTGCGCAGCCAGCTCATCAGCCTCGCTGCAGGGGGCGGGAGGGGCGGGAAGGCCGGGAAGCGGCTGAGAAGGGAGGTCGAAGGCTGGGGGCTTTTAACGTTCTGAAGGTGGCAACCTGCCTGCAGGGAGAGCGGCTCCGGCAGACTGGATCCTGGGAGTTGTGGGGCAAGGCAGCGTCCCCCGCCCACCCTGTTTCCTTGGGGCTTCACGTTTCCCCTCTGTCCACTTCTGTACCTTGCTCACATCGCAACTCTCCCTGCGCTGTTCCTTCTCCCTGCCCCTTCAGCCAGTGCCTGCGCGCCTCTCTCCTACGCTCACCCGTAGTCCTGTAGGAGAAAGCTGAAAGGGAAATGGGTGCAGCTCTGCCCCTTCTTGCCTCCCAAAGGCCTGTCACAGGGCTACACAGGCCAGGCTGCCCATTTCCATAGAAGTGCCCTCCCCACCCTGCCCGCTGCCGCTGCCGCAGCTGATTTCCCACCGGGGAAGGCACTGGGTGCTCCCTGGGCAGGGGACCCGCCCGGCCCCTGACTGACCCAAGTCCCGACTCGAGTCCTCGCCCCCTGGGGGAGTGAGTGTGCAGGGCTGAGGGACCGGAGCCAGGGCCCCTACCGGGTCACCGCCCCTCAGGCCTGTGCTGGCCTAGGTGGGCCCCACTGTTGAGTCTGGAAGGAGGCAGGCAGGGAGGGAGGGAGCGTGTCTGCCTCTAATGAAGTTTGACATTTAGTGGTGAGCGCTGGGTGGGGTACGGGAGACGGGAGCTTGATTAGCGCGCTCTAATTGACAGTAATTAGGCAGCTCCCTGATTGTTTCTAATTCTGCTATTAATTGTGAGGAGCGGGGAGTGTGATTGAGGATAAATTTGGTGCGGAGCTTCTGGGGCTCCAGCTCCCTGTGCGTTCCCTGGGCCACCTTCTACCCATCCAGGCTGCAGAAGCCAGCGTTCCCTCCCGCCTTCGCCTGCTCCGCCCGACCCGCCTTCACTCCTCTCCCCACCTTCTTTCTCCTCCACCGAGGCTGGCGGGCTCTGGGCCTGGGTCTGGCCGGGCAGCTGCTCGCCCAGGGGCCCTAGGCAGGGCTGGTGCTGTGCTCCCCTCTGCCCACACTCCTCCACCTCTCCCCACTCCCCAGCCAGCGGGCCAGCTCAGGTGCTCGGTTCCAGCCCCAAGCTGGAGCCTCCCCATCTCCCCGCTCCAACCAGAAGAAGCACCGAAGGAAAAAGAGCACCGGGACACCCCCCACCCCCGCCCCCCGCCAGGCTCCCCCAGCAGTGCTGCGGAAGGTTAGGGGACCCAGAGGGAAACGGGGCACGTGAGGTGGGCAGTGGGACTTGGAGACAGTGGCCTAACAGCATTAGAATAAGGACTTGTAATAATAATCCTCAGTAAAAGTAGTTCTGCAACTTCTTTTGGTGCCTTAGACCCCGTGTCTTAGAAAAGCTCCCTGTTCTGCCCAACTTAGACCCTTTCTGTGAAAATGGGAGCTTGCTTTTCTTCTTAGAGAAGGTGCAAGAACACGGCCGGCCACTCCACCAGCTCTTCCAAGACTTGCAGAAAAGCAGGACCTGCTCTCTGTGTCTCTCGCGTCACCCGTGGAGTTTAATTGCGCGCTGGGCACCTAATAGGTGCTGAATATGTGTGAACTGCTGGGCCGAGTCTCGGTCACCTGTGGGCTGAGGGAGTCCAGCTGCTATTTCCCCCTAGGCCCTCTTGCACCTTAACTTTGTCCATCAGGGCGCTGCCTCTCTGGTGTTCCCTCAGGTACCTTCAAAACGCCCCTCTGCTCAGCGGTTGGAGCCTCTGACATTGAAACCTAGCTTGTCTTTGCTGTTCCCATTGTCAAGGTTAGGGGTGTGAGTTGGTGGGGAAGAGCCACCTCTCCCAGCCACGCAGTGATAGGATGATGCTTAGTGTTCGTGGCACGGGGTCCACCCCGTCCCAGGGAACTGAGCCCAGGTGATGGCAAAGTGGTGGTTCAAAGGCTGTGGAATGGGGAGCCTGGGGAGAGAACGGCGGCAGGTTTCTTTTCCCAGGAAGGCAGTTCTGATAAGGGTGCCCTTAGAATGGGAGTCCAGCAGGGGGCTTCAGGGGATGTTGGTGGCGTTGAGGAGGGTGGCTGCCCTGGACGGAACGTGCGGCCCAGGCCTTTGCCTCCAGCAGGCGCCTGAGCTCCCCTTCTCGCACCCGGGACATGTTCCCGCTGCTCATGGGGAACTGCGCACCCGTGGGGCGGTGGCCCCTGGGAATGAGGCCCATGGGGCTGTCTTCGGGGGAGAGGAACCTGCAACAGCTTGACGTTGCTTGGGGTCACAGCCCTGCCCGCACTGCTGCCCCTGCAGATGTCCCCAGGTCCCTCTCTGCTCACACATCTAGTTCAGGGCGAAAACCTTCCCTCTCCCCCTCCACGCGCCCTTCCTGCCTGCCTATGCCTGGGTAGTGGGGGAGGGGCCCAGCTCCCAGGAGCCCCACGCTGACGCTGTCAGGAATATTGGGTTTAATGAGCTGCAAAATGAGGCGGCTGCAGCTGACATGTACGGATGGTGCCCACACCCGCCTCCCCCACCCTCTCCCAGCATTGCCTCCTAGCACCCCATCACGTCCCCCAGATACTCCGCTCTGCTTGCTCCAGGAAGCGCCCTGATTTGCAGACCCGCGGCTGGCAGTGCCCGCGATGCCGTGCACGCCCATCTGTTGTCACTCAGGCCCCACAGGTGGCTGGGAACGGAGGCGTGAGGCGCCGCCCTGGCGAGCTGCCCCGGCGAGCACCGTCCGTGGGGCGGGGCTGGGGAAGGACCAGGACGGGCCAGGACCGTAGGGGCTGAGCGGATTCCTGGCAGTGGCGTCGCTGGGTGTGCCTGCCAGGTGCCTGCTGTGATGGTGCTACATGCTGTCCCCCCAGAGGCGGAGGAGTCCTTTGAATTTGTGGTGGTGTCTCTGACCGGGCAGACCTGGCACTTCGAGGCCTCGACAGCAGAGGAGCGGGAGCTGTGGGTACAAAGCGTGCGGTCCCAGATCCTCGCCAGCCTGCAGGGCTGCCGCAGCGCCAAGGACAAGGTTGGCTCGGAGGCCTGCGTCGGGTGGGGCGCAGAGGTGGCCTCCTGACTGACCAGCCACCCCTTGTGTCCCCCGCTGTCGCAGACTCGGCTGGGGAACCAGAACACAGCTCTGGCTGTGCAGGCCGTCCGCACCGTTCGTGGGAACAGCTTCTGTATCGACTGTGACGCCCCCAGTGAGTGGCAGGGCGGGGTTGGCAGGACCACGCGTGGGGGCCGCACGGAGGAGCTCCAAGCTCTGTAGAGAAGGCTTGGCAGGAAGCTTCCAGGAGGCCCGGGAAGAGGGCAGGGAGGAGGAGGACCGCTGGCGGCCCGCGGGCTTCACTGTGCTTCCTTTCCTCACCTAGATCCAGACTGGGCCAGCCTGAACCTGGGCGCCCTGATGTGCATCGAGTGCTCAGGGACCCACCGGCACCTGGGGGCTCACTTGTCCCGGGTCCGTTCCCTAGACCTCGATGACTGGCCCCCTGAGCTGCTGGCCGTCATGACCGCCATGGGCAACGCCCTCGCCAACAGCGTCTGGGAGGGGGCCCTGGATGGCTTTGCCAAGCCGGGGCCTGATGCCTGCAGGTGAGGGGTGGGGCCCTGAAGCTGGCCGGGGAGGCAGGGGACATCGGTGTTCCTGTGTGGGAAGCTTGGGGATGGTGCCAAGTGGCTGTGACTGTGCTGGAAGGGTTAAAACTGGCCGGTGGCTGCCTTGGCCCCCTTGGGGTTCCCTTCCCCGTCCCTGCCTGTCACTCAGGCCCTCACAACAACAGGCCCTTTCGGAGTCTTATCGGCAGGTCAGGGGCCAGCAGGCGCGCATGCGCAGGGCCCCCTATCTGACGCTGGTGCGCGGGCCCCAGCCAGCGCGAGGAGATGGGGAGAATGGGCGGCAGATAGGGCGGTGGGGGCCCCAGCACGGGCTGCCACCCCTTTGTTCTATCAGGGCCAGATAAGCTGCCGCAGAGCCTGGAATCTGCTGCCCTGTGGCCCCCTCTCCGCCGCCCCCAGGGGCCTCCCTCCAGCCCGCCATCCTTTCGGCCTCTCCCACACCCGCTGTCCCTCTGCCCCGTCTCTTAGGCGTCCCTTTTCTCTGCCCCGACACTGTCCCCATGATCCCTTCCTCCTTGTCCTTTTGGGTGTTGGCGTCGCTTGCCGACCACCCTCCCTGGCCCTGCGCTTCCCGGCTCACGCCTCGACGCACCTGCGCTTTCAGGGAGGAGAAGGAGCGCTGGATACGGGCCAAGTATGAGCAGAAGCTCTTCCTGGCCCCGCTGCCCAGCTCCGACGTGCCGCTGGGGCAGCAGCTGCTCCGGGCCGTCGTGGAGGACGACCTGCGGCTGCTGGTGATGCTGCTGGCGCACGGCTCCAAGGAGGAGGTGAACGAGACCTACGGGGACGGGGACGGGCGCACCGCCCTGCACCTCTCCAGCGCCATGGCCAACGTTGTCTTCACGCAGCTGCTCATCTGGGTGAGTCCTGGGCGCCCCTCGCAGGCTCCTCCGACCTGCCCTGACCCCGTTTTACCCCGTGTCCCGCCACCCCAGGCCCACCGTGAGCGTGTGCTTTCTTCCGCAGTACGGCGTGGACGTGAGGAGCCGGGACGCCCGGGGCCTGACCCCGCTGGCCTACGCGCGCCGGGCCGGCAGCCAGGAGTGCGCAGACATCTTGCTGCAGCACGGCTGCCCCGGGGAGGGCTGCGGCTTAACCCCCAGCCGGGAGCCTGCCAACAGCACCAGTGCCGCGGCCGAGCTGCACCGGAGCCCCAGCCTCCTCTGAGGCCCGGAGGAGGGCGCAAGGACTCCCTGGCTGGGACTTGCCTCCCACAGGCGCAGCCTGAGCGGCAGGGACACGCAGGAAGGAAGCAGAGGACACGGGACGGGGGGAGATGGACCTGAGGAGGTGTCTGGAGTTGGAGCGGCAACGGCGAGGGAACGGAGCTATTCAGCCTCTGCCGACGGTGCCCCTGAGAAGGGATGGGACCCGCTGGGGGTACCTGTGAGGAGAGGGGAGCAGGACCTCGCCCTCCTCCGCATTCCTGCCCTCCAGTGCCAGCGCCTGCGACCCTTCAGCCCAGGTGGAGCCTGGATAGGGCACAGGTGGCGGGCGCTGGATGAAAGACCGGGGGGTGATCCGTGAGTCCCATGTAAATTTGTACATTGGAATATTTATGTTCGTGTACATACCGGTGTGCGTGTATGATGAGCCAATAAACCCGACTGTTTGTGGCTGTGCCCTGCTTTCATCAAGTTCTGCCCTCGCCTCGGCCAGCCGGAGGCCGGGCTGTGTTCCCACTGCCACCGGCGGGGGAGAGCCAGGCACCGGCAGCGAACCCAGGCAGGAGGCAGAATGAGCTCTGGAAGCTTCCTGCCGCCTTCTCTGCTCCCCTCCACCCAGCCCCCCTACTTTTCCAGCTAGCCTTACTTTCCTCGGGATTCTGTCTCGCGATCCCCTGCCGTGACCTGTACTGGCCAAAGTTCACCCAGAGAGCACGGTGCCCCTCCCCAAGGGCCTGGGGGCCAGTGCCCCCTCGGGGTGCTCAGGGAAGTAAGTGAGGGAACGCCTAGGCGGGCTCTGAGGGGACACAGGGGGAGCAGCACGGCTCTCACTGGGGTACGCTTCCCTCCGGACTCACGCGCCTTGCTTCGGTGACAGCGGAGGCGGCTGACGGCCGAACCCAGGGCCCTGCTTTCCTGCTACCCCTTCCCTGTGCTGGGATGGAGACCAAGGAGAGGCCCCTGTTCTTGCTCTTGAAGGATGAGGACGTGCTAAGTTAGGGTCCCTCTCTCCTCTAACGTCCTTCCTTCATTTGCTCATGGGATTCCAGCTCCCCCCATACTACACAGCCTTCTAGAGCCACTAGGGATCCTTTCCTGCCTCCTCCACTGTGCAGGGGGCCTTCTCAACCGGTATTATTTTACAACAAGAGGATCTGGGATCGAAACCTGTGTAAACTCTGTGCCAGTGAGAGGGAGAGACCACAGTTAATGCCGCAAGAAGCCACTGGCAACGTGTTCTTTACTCCAGGCCCTGGGTACAAACGTGGCAGAGGGCACTACGCGGCTGTGCCCTCAGCATCGGCAGCATTAACCAGCCCGCAGGTGACAAGGGCCAGCCCCCGGCCTGACCCCGTCACTGCAAAGCTGCCAGCATCTTCCTGGGAAGCCAAGGCCAAGTACTTCAGTTCCCCTCCTGATGCAAACGGGGTGAACCCTCCGTCCTGAAGCCTGCCAGCTCTTCCAAGGAGGAGAGAGCGGAGGTGACGGGTGTCCTGTTTGGGGGCAGAGAGCGGCGCACAGGGGCGCCCCGGCTGGGGACTGGGGACGGGCAGGCGTGGAGGTAGTTTGCATGAGGGGGACAGCGTGTGCTGAGGCGTTTCTGAGGAGGCTCATGACGGCTCCGTTCCGTTCCTTTGCACATCCTTGGGTTGCAGGCAGGGCAGGAGGATGGAGCTCAACTCGGGACCTTCTCAAGCTCTCTCAAGGGGGCGGGCGGACAGAGGCAGGTGGACCCATATATACAAACTTGACACAGAATAAATAAGGAGCTGTGATTGACTGGCTGGCACCTCCTCCCGCCACTGTTGGAAGTGATCGCAGGACCTTCCAGGCCCTGGGCGATTAGAACCCGCCCCCTGCCCAGAAGCCACCTCCACCCCGACAGCTCCCGGGGCCATGAGAGCCCAATCCCCTCTCACCCTGAAGCCCCAGTCCTGAGGGTCTCTGGTGACAGGCTCAGGGCCTCGTGCCACATCCCCGGTGGCCAGCGGAGCCCCTCCCAGGGCCGCCCGCAGTGGGAGCCCCCGGTCCCCAGGGCCTGGCCCAGTCTCTCCGGCGGGCTCAGCCCGGATCCTTTGCCCTCCGAGTCCTCGGAGCCCCTCAGGGCCGGGCCCCCTGCTCCATTTGCTGGTGCTGGCTCCGCACCGCGAACCGGTTGACGTGCACCGGTATGGGCACCACGATCTTGGGGTTCCTGACGGGCTCCCCGGAGCGGCTGCTGACGTTGCCAGCTTTGATGCGCTTCCACTTGGCCCTGCGGTTCTGGAACCAGATCTTGACCTGCACCTCGCTGAGCTTGAGGGCGTGGGCGATCTGCGAGCGCTCCGTCAGGCTCAGGTATTTCTTGCAATGAAACTCCTTCTCCAGTTCCAAGAGCTGTTCGCTGGTGAAGGCCGTGCGGCGCCTTCTGCTTTTGCCCCCAGGAGCTGGGACGCCTGGCGCCGCCGGGGCTGCCTCCTCCACTCTAGTCCCCAGGCTGCCCTTTAGCTTGGGCTTAGGCCCCAGGAGGACCCCGGGGCCCCCCGCAGCGCTGTCCAGGTAACCGTCGTCCTCGCTGTCACCGCCGGAGCCCTCTTCCTCCTGTTCGCTGCCCACCGGGTCTCTTGCTGGTCCCTCCGGCTTCTCCTCATCTGAGCCGTACGCCTTCCCCTCTGTGCGGGGCGGAAACCAATGGGCAGGGGGCGGGAAGGCAGGACACGGGTTGGAGGAGGCACACGGAACCATCACCAGCAGGTGCGGCCAGAAGACAGACGGCAGGAGAGGGAGGGAGAGCAGCACATCCAGGGCGAGGGGTGGGGAAGAGGTTGGGGAAGACAAAGAGGTGGGGAGAATGGGAAGAAAGGTATTAACCAGCACGGATTTTACCACAGCAGAGGGCGGCAGGCAGGCGGCTAGCAAAGGAACCCCCTGCCAGGCCCTGTGCACCCTCGGCATCCCCCAGCCCCATTGGGCCGCCCGCCCCACTGCCTTCCCAGCTGGCTCCAAACCTGGACCACGCGCCTCGGGCCCCACGGCGAAGAGGGTGGGACCTGGCTTAGGACGTTTCCCGTCGCTGTGGCAAGAGTGAGCCAGACAGAATCTACTTTTGCAGGATTGGGGGGTGGGTGGGGGCTGCTGGTTCTTGTGACTCACCTAGGACCCCCACCTGGACCCAGTGGGGACAGCTGTGTGTCGACTCCTCTCCTGTCTCCCCTTATTTCTCTTCCTTAGATCTAGAATCTAGGATCCCCCTCGAAATCACGGTCCAAGAATTACTACCCAAGGACCTGGGAGCCAAAAGATTTCCTTACCACACCCCCTTTCCCATTTCCGCTTAAACAGGTCACGCCGCCCACAACTGGGACCCTCTCAGGCACGTGCCACCTTACCAGTGACCAGGTTTTCCCTGCAATGACTCAGCCCCCCTTTAACCCTTCTCTTTATTTAAAAAGGACACCATCGCTTTCCCGCATTCCCTCTTTCCCCGTCGGGGCTGCTGAGCAACCAAACACCTGCTTTCTGCTCAAGTTCAGGCTCCTGGGGGCCTTGAGTTTGATTGATGTCAGCTAGGAATACGAGGGACTGTGGGAAGAAGCAGGAATGCCACAAGGGAAATAGAGGGAGGACAAAAGAAATGTCTTGACTCATTCAGATGATTACCGATGATTTGTAATCACAGCCACGTAAACATTTTAATCCATACGTAATTCTAAAGTTTAATTCAACCATGGGTTTTTATGCCTATCCACTGACATTTTTATTCTTATAATGCAAATAATGCATGACAAATGTTTTCGGTGTTTAAGTTTTACAAAATCCCTTTTCTTCGGCCCAAAGGACCAATAAAGCGTGAAACAAACAAACAAACCAAAAAATAAATAAATAAGCAAAAGAAAGCCAGCCAATAGGAGAGAAGCAAGAAAAGGGATGCTCCGTAAACTAATAAATAGCTCCTTACCAATAGAGCTCAATGCGTAAAGGTTGGGGGACTTCGCAAATGTGGGAGCGCACGTGTCTACACCCACCACACACCACAGAAGCACACTCTCGGGCTGAAATACAGTCACAACTTCAGGATGGTGAAATGCACGCACACTCATAGCTGGAACATTCCAGCACTCGGCACTTGGAGCTAACCTGCCCTCTTCTCTGACTCTTCCCCTCTGCCCACGTGCCAGACCAGCTTCCCAGGGTCTGCTGGACAAGCTGCTAACTCTGGGTCCCCTTCCCCTCGCTGACGCAGTCTACACCTGCTTCTTTCCCTGGAGAGTCACACTGACTCTGCCCACATCCACATCACCCACCTGTCACCTGTCTCCAGCCGCTTCTTCACCCCTCAGGGGTGTTTTTATCCCCAGGCCAGTGCCTTTCCTCTGCGGTGCTTCATTCTGTATATAACCTTCTCAAAACGCAGGTGACACACCCCAGGTTAGGCTCCCCCAGCCTTTGCACATGACTCTCACCTGATGCTTTTCATCAGCAAGTAGTCTTCATTCTCTCCCTAAACTGGCCGCACCTCATGGGCACTGAGCTCCACGTACTACGTGGTAAGGTGCCACTCACACTTACTTCTCACTACCCGGGCTTTCTCTCAGCAAAATTCACATCCTTGTTTTCCCCACTCAGTTCATGAAGAGCTTCCCCATGGTATTTTCGACTTTCCACTTCCAGAATGCAAACTTAACATGTCCCAAGCTGAATTCTTTCTCCCAAGCTAGTTCACACCAAACCTTCACTCTCTCTCACAACCCATGTCCAATCCACTAGCAAGTCCTGCTAGTGTTGCTGCCTTTAAAATACACCCAGAAGCCCTGGCTGGTGGCACAGTGGATAAGGCGCCGGCCTGCGAACCCAAAGGTCGCTGGTTTGATTCCCAGCCAGGGCACATAACCAGGTTGCAAGCCTGGTCTCCAGCCAGGTCCATAGCTGGAGGCAACCATACATTGATGTTTCTCTCTGTCTTTTCCTCTCTCCCTTCTCTCTCTAAAAAACCACCCTGGCTGGGTGGTCCTGTGGATGGAGTGCCCCTAACTGGGGACCGGGGCTGTCACCTAGGCATGTGCCAGTTAGGGGCGCTCAAGAGGCAGCCGCACATTGATGTTTCTCTCCCTCTTTCTGACATTAAGGGAATAAGCAACTCTTAGAAGGGGTTAGGGGTGGGGCAAAGAAGAAAGGAACTAAGAAGGGAAAATGCAGCTACACATGAGTTTGGGACAGGAAGACGGCACAGAAATGGGAGAAAGAACAAAAGCAGGCAGAACTAAGGAGCGGGACAAGGAAGAAGTGGGGTAAACAGAGTGGCAGGAGAACTAAATCATGAGTCATAGAAAATGAAAGGGCTAAAAGTTTAGAGAATGATGAAAAAAGAGCAAAAGCTTTTTAAAAATACCCTACTTTTATTTGACCCAAACATGGATACATTTGGAGCACAGCAAACATTCCGGCCCTGCCATGTGCCCTGTGCTCCATCCACAGTGCAGCATGTTAGAATGTAATACCCAAGGTGATAGAAACATCTTCCCAAGGATTAGAGGAGTAATACAGTGGCCCAGTTCTTTATAATACAGCAATCCTGAAACAGCTTGCTGGTTTTCACAAGTTAGCAAAGAAATAAATGCAAACTAGTTCTTTTAATCCAACGTATAATGAATATTAATGGTAAATGTAATCAAACAAAACAAAATGAAAATGACATATAGAAAAGTGTGTTGACTAGAATTGACAAAAGCAACTCCTTTTGATCAAATTTCTATTTGCAAAGTTGATTGGGAATAATTGAACTTGTTAGGTATCATGTCCGTGAAAGCGGAGCATGCAGATGCTGTAACTGGTTGATGCAAACAAAAACAACAAAAATTGGATCAACAAGACAAGACTTTATTGACATGTTTACATGGGAAGCAATGATTCTGATGAGAATAATTTCAGCAAAAGGAAAACTTTAAACTGGAAATGGCTTGAATGCGCTAGGTAGGTAAGCCAAACTGATAGGTTCTGTCCTTTGTGTGTGAAAATTTTATTACTGGAAAGAAAAGAGTTTATGGCATTTCAACTTGTTCCCTATGCGTACGTCTAGAGTCTGTGAAAAATGCCTTGTGTCTATCCAGGGGGGATAAAACTATGGAGCCCATTGGTTAGTAGGATACATCCAGAATTTATGCGAATTCTCCTAGTGGATGCTATTATCCCAAGAACCAGAAACCACAAGGTTTGAACCACAATCACTTGTAGAGTCCGTGCCAGGGCACTAATCCCACCCTAAACAGCAGGGGCTCAGGCTGTGGGAATGCCCTTCCCTGGGGCAACCACTCGTGGAAAGCAGTATGGAGACCTCAAAAAATTAAAACTGGGTCTTCCTTTTGACCCAGTGATCCCACTTTTGGGAATATACCCAAAGACACCCAAAACCTGAATTTGAAAGAGCATAAGCCCCCCTATGTTCACTGCAGCATTAGTCACAATCACCAAGATAGGGTAACAGCCCAAGGTCCCAACAGTAGATGAGCGGATAAAACAACTATGAGTCATTTACACAGTAAAATACTATGCAGCCATAAAAAAGAAAAATTCACCCTTTGCAACAGTGTGGATGGGCCTGGAGAACATTATGCTATTTCGCTTACATGTGAAATCAAATGAACAAACTGAACTAACAAGCAAAATGGAGACAGACTCATAGAGAGCAGATGACAGCTTTGGGGAGGGGCGAGGTCAGGGGGTGGAGAGATTGAACAAAAAGGAAAGAGGACTCATAGACATGGACAGCAGGGTGTGTGGTAATTGCGTGGGGAGGGAGTATAAGGGGGTTAAAGGGTAATGGAAAAAAAACAAAAAGTAAGACACAAGGCTCTGGCTGGTTGGCACAGTGGATAAGGTGCCGCCCTACAAACCCAAAGGTCGCTGGTTCAATTCCCAGCCAGGACACATAATAAGGTTGCAAGCCAGGTCTCCAGCCAGGTCTGTAGCTGGAGGCAGGTGAAAAAGGCAACCATATATGGATGTCTCTCTCCCTCTTTCTCTCTCTCCCTTCCCCTCTAAAAATAATACAAAATAATTATGAAAAAAAGTAATACACAGCACCAGGCTCTCACCATCTAGAGAGGGAACCTAGAGAGGGTGACCATAGCTGTGGTCACCAAGGATGGTGGGCCTGAGTCACGGTGCAGAAAACCACCCAGGGTGTGGAGAACCATTTTATTATTTATTTATTATTTTTAAAACTTACTTTTTTAATGATTTTATTATTATTTTTAAAGAGAGGGGAAGGGAGAGAGGCAGAGAGAGACATTAATGTCTTGTTGCCTTTCACCTGCCTCCAGCCACAGACCTGGCTGGACACCTGGCTTGCAACCTGGTTATGTGCCCTGGCTGGGAATCGAACCAGCGACCTTTGGGTTCGCAGGCCGGCACCTTATCCACTGTGTAGGGCCTTACTTTCTTTAGTTGCCTTTTTGCTTTATTTTCTGAAATGTGTGGTCAACACGTAATCTTCTAACACTGTTAATGGGCTTTTAATTTGTATTATCTTATTTTTTATTTCAAAGAGTTCCTTCTTATTCCTTTTTTTTTTTTTTTTTAAGACGTAATTTATTTTTAGAGAGAGAGGAAGGCAGGGAATAAAAGTGGGAAACGTCAATGTGTGGTTGCCTCACACTCTCACCTGGAGACTGGGCCTGCAATCCAGGTATGTGCCCTAACTGGGAATTGCACTGGCGATCTTTTAGTTTGCAGGTTGGCACCTTCTCCACTGTGCCACCAGCCAGGGCTAAACTTATTTTTATGGATTGCTTTTAGAGAGAGAAAAGGAAACATTGACTTGCTGTTCCCCTTATTTATGCATTCATCGGTTTATTTTATTTCGGTTATTTATATTTAGAGAGCAGAGAAGGGAGGAAGAAAGAGAGTGAGAGAAACATTGATGTGTGAGAGATCCACACAGCCACGCCTCTCGCACACCCCTAACTGAGGACCTGGCCCGCAATCCAGGCATGTGCCCTGACTGGGAATTGAACCAGCGACCCTTTAGTTCACAGGGTGGCGCTTGATCCACTGCGCCACACCGGCCAGGGCGAGAACCACTTTAGAGCCCAGCTGTGGGAACTCACAGGGCCCCTGTGCTGTCCTGCATCCACCCTGCTCCTCTAGCTACCATCACACCTTGGTCCTCATTGGCTCCAGAACTCATCAAACCCTGTATGTGTCGCATTTTGACAAGGAAAAAAATGTTTCGGCACTAGGCGCTTGCTCAGGACTTGGCACGCTTGCGAGAATTTGTCTGAATCCCAACGCTGGCCCACAAGAGAAAATGCTTCATCACTCCTCACTGGCTGGGTACTTGGTTTCGGCACTCATCACGGAACAAATTAACGATGAGTACCGAGGTAGCGCTGGACATAAAATCAATAGTCTTTGTTAGCCACTGAAGAGAAGTCTCTCCCCAATTCACTCAGCTCTGACTTCTCTTCCCTTTACTTCCAAGACGACTACCCTACAGTCCCCAAACACTCTCAGGACACCCAGTCTCCCGGTCCCCCCGATCAGGTCACCCCCTCAGCTCCCGCGTACAGAACCAATGGGGTAGGGCCGTCAAAAGGTGGGAAGAAAAAACCCAGGTCACCCTTCAAAAAAGGGGTACGCTTGCCAGCACTCTCATTTCTAAATCCTCACCTCATCATCCTGCCTAGTTCGGAATTACAGCTGTTCTCTTCAAAGACAGGCTGTCTCCCACTGTTACGGCAACTAGCCCACTTTCCATTCGTTTCTCACTCGCCCCATTCACTTTGTGCCCCTACCATGCTATGACTCCTCCCTGCAACTTACCATAAGGAAAGTTCATTCTCCCGCTCTATGCTTCCCTGGGCTCGTCAGCATTCTTGACTCAGGATCCGCACGAGAATTTTCTCCACTTCTTAGCTCCCCAGGACCCTCCCTGCCACCTGACAAGTCCAGGGCAATTTCCCCACCGCTCCAGGCTCAGAGCCCTCGCCCGGCATGCTCGTGCCCGTCACGGCCAAGAGCGCCTTAGCTTTTCAAAACACTTCTGCGTGTATTATTTTACCTTCAAGCAACTCCCTGAAGTGCAGTACAGCCGATTACGGATAGTCACAGGAGGTTAGTAACCTTGTTTTCAAGGGAAAACAGAGTTTCAGCAAGATTCAGTGATTTTCCTACGTCACACAGCGGGGGACAGAGCCAGGGCTAAACCTTGGTCTCCTAAATCTGGAGTCAATGCTCTTCTACCCTCTGCAGGAAAATGTCCCCTCTTCCTCCCGCTTAAAATGGAAGTCCCCTCCCCACACGCCCCATCAGGGACATAACCTCCCTCCTGAATCCTGCTGTCGTGTTTGGACCTCGCCCCTTCCACTGATGCTGAGAGCTCTAGCCTCATCACTAATACGCTCCCTTGATATTCTTAGAGAAGATTCTCGAAATTGCCACGGGAGTGGCCTCACTCGCCAAATGTCACCTTTGTCCTTGAACAGGGCCATTTCTCTCATTTCCCAAAACAAAATTCCCATCAGGTCTTTCTCATCTTTTTTTTCTGGCATGATCGCTTTGATGATGTCACCTTGCCAGTCAACCTTCCTTTTACTTAGAAATGCATTTTCTCACTATTAGTATTAATAATAATAATAATAACAATGTTGCCAAGCTCTGGAAACAGCTTTGTTTTCACATCCATTTTCTCCGGCCTCCAGTTTGCAACCGTCTCCCCCAGCCCTCAAGTACATCTCTTTCATGTAGAGGAATAAGCCTCATTGAAGAGCAGGCATTTCCCACTATCTTCATCTCCCTCTGCCTTCCTCATTACAGAGCACTCCTCAGGCCGCACTCCCAGCATCTCCTCTATCTCTCCTAGGGCTCCTTATCTAGGCCTCCTTCCCTAATCCTGAAAGGGAGCTAAAGGCAGGTCCTTTTCTTTCCTTCTGGTTGTGGTAGATGTATATCTGTTTGGGGCTTGTTTCGTTAGCCAAGCCTCCCTTCCCCCTTTTGTTCACTCCCAGCACCCCATTCCTTTGGGCACTGCTTCTCATCTGTTACCCAGGACAGCGGACCTGTCAATCACGTTTCTCCACCTTAGTGACCATGTAGGCCTGGGACCTAGAGCCGACCAATCCTAACAGCCTACGTCCCTGGGGACCAGACTCAAGCTACGCAATCAGCCATCCTAGGGTTTTATACGTGCTAGAGCGCACTGAGCTCCTGACCTGGGGCTATAAAAATTTAGCCTGACTTAGGTGCGCGCCACCCTTCTCCTGCTGCCTCGCTTAAGGACAGAGGATGAGGTGACGACAGAGACAGAAGGCAAGTTGAGAGCAAGAAGAAAAGACCTAATGACAGGGTTTGCATTCCTGTACTCCGCAGCCACGTGAGTCAATAACGGTCCATTTCAGCTAAAATTAGAGTTGAGCTACTCTCACTGGCAACCCCAAGAGTCCTGACTCCATACGACGCTGTAACTGGAAGTGACAGTGATCGCATGACTCCAGGGAAAGTCGGCATCCCTGCCTCACTCCTGTGAGTCTCCCATCCAAAATCGTCTTGCCATGTAACCTGAAATGATTCATAATAACACCACCTAAAATTCGACCAGTTTGAAATTCATTAGAACTTCAAAAAAATCTCTTTAATCAATCTGAGGATGAATTATTTTAATTCAATGACTTTGCTCCTAATATCAAGTTGAGATCAGACGTATGAAGGAATAGGAATTTTGATGAAGAAAAAAGGAGGTTTGTTGATTTTTTTCCCTTTTTTTTCCTGCTTCGTGATAAGCATGTATTTATTTACATATTTATTTGAGAGAAGGGAAGGGAGGGAGAAAGAGGAGAGAAGCGTCAATGTGTGGTTGCCCCTTGCACACCCCCAACTGGGGACCTTGCCCCATGCCCCAGGTATGTGCCCTCACTGGGAATCGAACCAGCAAACTTTTGGTCCACAGGCTAGTGCTCAATCTACCGAGCCACACACACCAGCCAGGGCCTGTTTTTTATTTCTTTTTTTCTTCTTCCATTTTTTAAAAAGATTTTATTTATTATTTTTAGAGAGAGGGGAAGGGAGAGAGGCAGAGAGGGAGAGAAACATCCATGTGTGGTTGCCTTTCACCTGCCTCCAGCTAGGGACCTGGCCGGAGACCTGGCTTGCAACCTGGTTATGTGCCCTGGCTGGGAATCAAACCAGCGACATTTGGGTTTGCAGGCTGGTGCCTTATCCACTGTGCCACCAGCCAGGGCTGTTTGTCCTTTCTTTCTTTCTTTATTTAATTTTATTGTTGTATTACATCCATCCCCTTTTTACTCCCCTCTGTCCCCTTCCCCACCCACCCACTCCCTGCAAAGTCAATCCCACCTGTTGTTCATGTCCATGGTTCTTCATGCTAGTTCCTTGACTAAACTGAAGAATAGGGAGCGCTTCATGAATTTGCGTGTCATCCTTATGCAGGGACCATGCTAATCTTCTCTGTATCATTCCAATTATAGTATATGTGCTGCCGAAGCAAGCACAGGGCTATTTTTTTCTTAATGGCGAGAAAGGAAGAACAGACCCCAGGGAGACACAGCAGAAGACCTTGGGGCAGCTGTGGGATCTAGAGAAGGGGCCAAAATGTGAGACAGGGAAAGCAAACGGAGGGAGAAAAAGACCCAGCAATCCTACTCCTGGGATATATCTGAGGACACCCCAAACATGAATTCAAAAGAATATATGCACCCCAGTGTTCATTGTAGCATTGTTTACAACAGCCAAGATCCTGAAGCAGCTCACGTACCCATTAGCAGATGAGCAGGTAAAACAACTATGGTACATTTACACAATGGAATGCTACTCGGCCATAAAAAAGAAAGACGTCTTATTTTTTGTGACAGTGAAATAAGCCAGTTAAAGAAAGACAAGTGTCATATGATTTTACTTATAATTGGTACCTAAGAAACAAACTGAACCAGCAAACAAAATAAAAACAGACTCATAGGCCCTGGCTGGTGGCCCAGTGGATAAGGTGCCAGCCTGCGAACACAAAGGTCGCTGGTTCGATTCCCAGCCAGGGCACATAACCAGGTCTCCAGCCAGGTCTCCAGCCAGGTCTGTAGCTGGAGGCAGGTGAAAGGCAACGGTACACTGATGTCTCTCTCCCTCTCTGCCTCTCTCCCTTCCCTTCTCTATAAGAATAATAAATAAAATCTTTAAATTAAAAAAAAAAAAAAAAAACAGACTCGTAGATACAGACAATAGACTGATGGCTGTCAAAAGGGAGGGTGGTTGGGGGCTTGGTGAAAAGGTTAGGGGATTTAGCAAAAATCAAAAAATGAAAACACAAAACCCACAGATACAGACAACAGTGTGTGATCACCAGAGGAAAAGGTGGGGAAGGTGGAGAAGGGTACAGGGGGCATAAACGGTGATGAGAGGAGGCCTGACTTGGGGTGGTGAACACACAACACAACATAAAGACGATGTGTTATAGAATCATACACCTGAAACCTATATAATTTTATTAACCCAGATCACCCCAACAAACTCAAAAATAAAAAAGAGAGTAAAAGCCAGAGACAAAAATCTACTCCTAGTCGAGTCATACCATGTTCTCTCCTGGCATTCCCTGGATGAATAATTCACAAATACAGTTTTCCTTCTATCATCGCCCCCGGAAATATTTGTCCTGATCAGTACAGAGAGCATCACCTACCCCACACAATTCCTAGGGAAGCTCCCCATCCATTTCCTGAGCAAGAACACCGGTAGCTTCTTGCACACTCATTACGTCAGGGTGCTGGACAGCCATCTCATGTAACCCTTACTTCCGTGAGGTAAGTATCATCACTCTAATGTTACAGGTGAGGCAACCAAGACCACAGAGGTTAGTATTTCCCTTTAGGCCACAAAGAAAGGGTGGCACCAAGGTCTGTATCCAAAGCCCATGCCCCTTCCTCTTCAACCACGGCTCTTCAACGCCAAAGGAAAGAGACTGAACTCTAATGTCTTCCTTTCATGAATATCGTGCCAGATGGACACGGAATGCAGAAGGCCAGGAAACTGACTGTGACACACCAGTTCTCTTTTTCTCGCTCCCTGAGGGGCACTGCTTTCTTGCCCACCAGGTAACGCAGGTCACAAATGATCCCCAATCTTTCTGGCTTGGATTAGACTGACTCCCACCTTTATCATGTGCTTCTCTCTTAATCTGAGGGTTGTACACACTCACAACTCTAGTGACAACGCCCTGATCCCAGATGACAGAGTCTTTTCTACCCTAAAGCCCCACCCTGATTTCACCTCCAGACGTGCATTTCCCAGCCTGCTCTTCCTAATCAGCTACTACAACCCAGTGCTGAGAGTATAGAATTTCCCCCAGTCCCTCATTATAAAAGTATCCTTATAGATAAAAACAGAATTGTAAGCCCTGGCTGGTGGCTCAGTGACATGGCACTGGCCTGTGAACCCAAAGGTCGCTGGTTCGATTCCCAGCCAGGGCACATAACCAGGTTGCAAGCCAGGTCTCCAGCCAGGTCCATAGCTGGAGGCAGGTGAAAGGCAACCATACCTTGCCGCTTCTCTCCCTTTCTTCCTCCCTCCCTGCCCTTCTCTTTAAAAGTAATAACTAAAATCTTTTTAAAATAAAAACCAGAATTATAAAGCTGGGAGAAATCTTACAGGTCACCTGATTCAAACCCTAATTTTGCAGAGGAGGAAGCTAAGACACAGGTGGGATTGGGCCAAGACCACTCAGTTACACACTCCTAGCATCTACCTACCCATAATTTAGGGAATGGTTATCACCCAGTGCAGCACGCAGCACTTCCTAGTGCCACTCCCAGGGTCATTCTGTCCCCCTCTCACCCTCCGGGGCACCTGTCTGTATCACTTCTCTCCCCATGGCTCCCAACGCAGTTCTGCCTTCTTTATTCTATCACAATACCACCTCCCAGGGCTCGTGGCCGGGAGGTCCATCTCCCACTATCCCCAGTTCAAAGAAGTGTTGCTCCGTTTCTGCTCCCCTCTTTCCCCTCATAACCCTGATCTGTGCCCTGCAGAGTCACCCCAGCTTGTAATACAGGTTTTGCTTTTCATCACTTGGGAGGTATTCCCTTCTCTTCCACGAGGGAATGGGAACAACTTGCAGTCCCCCTCCTCCTCCTCCTCCTCCTCCTCCTCCGGCTTACTTCAGCATGCACAGGTCACTCTCCCGTGACACCAGATCCAGCATCTCTGCCCCCTGCCACTCTCCCGCTGGGCACTTCGGTGCCTCTCCCGCATCACCCTAAGCCAACTGCTTTCTCCCAGGGTGACCGTATGCCCAGTGGAACACCCCCACCTCTTCCTTGTCCCCCCTCCTATTCCAGACCTCTCTGTCCCCATCATGACCACCGCAGTCATGGCGCCAGCGCCTGCATGCGGAGCTGCCCCCTCAGCGCGTCTGGATATGAGCCTCTGCTCTCCAGCCCCCGCGCGGGGCATCTCCCGTTCCCTCCAGATGAAAGCTCACTCCCACCGAACTCTCCTCCGCGTCACTGCTAGTCAAATGTCCCTCTTTCCGTACATCTACTCATTACTTCCTGCATCCCTAGTTCCCAATTCCCAATCAGTTGCCCTGCAAAGATCCTTCTTTCCCCGTTATTTCCAAGGCAAAATTCTTCCCTCAATCTCCCGTTGTAACATGGTGCTCAATGCAGAGCACCGCTCATATGACGTCCTTCTTCCTCTGCAATGAACTATTTTGCCCTCGTTATCCCGATGACTGCCTCTCTCCCAGTATTCCTGGTATAGGCTGTTCTTTCCCGTGACTGTCAGAGTTACCCCTGTTATCATTTATAATATACATCTCTCCATATTTACACATGCCACTGCAGAGGTCTCTTCCTCTTCCATCCCTCCCAAGGGCTCCCTGCACCACGGTACAAGGCATCTCAAGGTCCCATTCCAAGTCTCCTAATAAAGGTTTCCTCTTGTCATTTCTGAGATCTCGCTCTCTCAACCAGGGGTTCTTAACCCCTTTTGTGCCATGAATTTCTTGGCAGTCAAATAAAGCCCGTAAACCCCTTCTCAGGATAACGCTTTTAGGTGTTTACCTTAAAACACATGGGATGACATTAGAAGTCAATTATATAGAAATAATGATCAAATGTTTCAAGGGAACTTATGAAATGTTTCTTCAGTAATTTATTAAACAAAAAGATGTCTCCAAAAGCTACACATTTCTATGAAAACATTTGTGTTGGCTATTGGTGACAAGAATCTGTTGAAACTACTCCGGCTTTTGGGCTACATTTGTAATGAAAGGAAGTGCCAAATTTTAGTTAGAAGTTGGTAAAAATAAAGATGTAATTTTTTTCCCCATTCCCAGTGACCAGATCCCCTCACAGGAGGTCCGTGGTGTCTCTTGAGAACACTACTTTAAACATGAGGCTTTACACATCATGGATTCTATGACATTGGAAGGAATATTAAAAATCATCTGTACTAAAACTTTTACGTAACTGGTGAGGAAACTGAAGCCTAGAGGAGTTACGACTTTGCATCTCTTAGTATGTCTTTTGTGTGTGGGAAGGCTTTATTTATTTATTTTTAGAGAGACAGGATGGGAGGGAGAAAGAACAGGAGAAAAACATTGACTGCTTCCCTCCTGCACGCACCCCCAACTGGGGACCTGGCCCGCGACACAGGCCTGTGCCCCGATGGGGAATTGAACTGGTGGCCTTTTGGTTCACAGGCCGATGCTCAATTCACTGAGCCACACCAGGCGGAACTGAATTTCTTAGTATGTCTTGAACAGAGTAAGCTCGTACTTGACATACAATGCTCCCGGAATTGGACTAAGTAATTTGCCACTGTTGCATAGCTAATGAGTGACCTGTACCCTCCAGTTGAGACCTGAACCCATGGGTCCCAGCTCAAATAAATATTTCTTCAAATCATATTCAGTGAATGCGATGTTCGTCTTTGTCTGAATGCCAACGGAGCAATCGTTCGCCCTGTATGCTGTTCCTCGGAATTTTTAGGAAAATACACTCTGGGTCTTCCTCATTCCCAAGAAAACTCTTCTTCCTGTTTCCAATGGAAGCTTCTGATTCCACATCACATTACTATTTCCTGTTCTTCTCGCATGAGTAAATCGATCTTGGCAGTCCTCACGGAGACCGATTCGGAGATGAACCGATGCTCATGTAAAATGGTTTCCAGCTACACCAGGGGCTCGGCTCACAGCAACAGCACTCAAACGTCATGCTTCTGGGAAGTTTCCTGGTCTTCTGGTGTGATTTCCATGATTACTGCCAACCTCTATTCAGAAATTTGCGCATCTTTTTCTATTTTGCTTTTTAGAATAATGTTCATGACGTTGCCTTCGCTTCGCTGTGTGCCATCACCTTCTCTCGTCTAGGTCACCTCAACTACAAATGTTTTCTTTCCTGCACCCCCCGCAACGGGCTTTATCCTTCCTATCAACCTCTCGCTCTATTTTTATCACTCAGCTGACAATGTGATTATCTCCTATCCCTCACCTCTGCAGTATTTGATTTCAGGCAATCCCACCCTTTCTTCCCCGAGTGAACCACTCACTGCCCTAGGCACTTCAGTACGAAGTCTCCTCATGCATCTCCCCAGTCGGCATCACCTTTCTTCATTCCCTCAGCACGCAGCAGCCTCCTCACGCGACGTGGTCTCTGGGATGCGTATTTGCATCCGGTTAGCTTCAATTTCCCTCAGCCTGACCTCACGCACACCTTCGCACTCAAGATCATCTCTCCCATCCCACTCAAGGCAGAATGCTGGTTTACCCAGCCATTTAGAGCTTTTCCGCATTATTCCTAACATGGAAGACTTTGCTACCCACCACAGTTCAGAGCTCTTCCCCCCTTGCGTTCACACGACTCTGTCCTTACAGCTCTCTAGGTCTGTTATGTTGAATATGGTCACCGCTGCCTACATGAAGCCACTGACCACCAGAAACTTGGCTAGTCTGAACTGAGATGCGCTGAAAGTGTAAAAGACACCCAGGATGTCGAAGACTTCGTATGAAAAGAGCATTTCATTGAACATTTTTATATTGATTCATGCTAAAATAATCCTTTCAACATGTTGGGTTAAATAAAATAGATTACTAAAATTAAATCCATCTATTTCTTTTTACTTTCTAATGCAGCTCGTAAAAAAATTTAATCACATAAATGGCTTCCTAGACAGCACTATTCTGGATTTTTTTTGTTGATTCATACTTTTAAATCTTCCTACTAATTAAAAATTCTCTCCTCTTATATCACACCTTCCCTGATTATACTCACTGTTCCCTGTACTCCAAACCTAGAATTATTTTCAATCTACCATTTTCGATATGTTTTCTACCCTGTTATTTCTGTACACAGTATTTCTTTGTGCCTACTAGTATAGCTTCTACTGGAGCAATTCAGTCATAATCAAGTTTCTTCTTTATCAATTCTGGTAGAGTGGTATCTGTCTCAACTCTCAACAAAAACTAAAAAAAAAAAAAAAAAAAAAAATAGTCCTTATAATTCCCAAGAAAAAGAACTTCACTCATCATTCTCTAAATTGGCCTATCTTCACTCTAATTTCATTTAAAGGGGCTACTGATTGTAAAACACTAAACTAAATAAATCAATAATTTCAGTCAGACCAATACCTCCCATTCATGCTAGGACAGCAACTCCTCGTTTGTCATTTTAAAGGTAGCATTCTTTCTCCAAACCCTTCCAATGTTGAGGTTTCAACCCCCTTATTTAAGCAGAGAACTCTTATTTCATGCTAAATACTCAAACACAGTTCTCAAAAATGGTGTATTTGTTTTCCCACCCTTTTCAGCATGGGCCATGCGTCACCATGACTGCCCCCACAGATTTTATGCCCAGCCTTTCTGGAATTGGCTTTTCTTTTTCTCAACTCTTTTAGGGAAAAAATCAAGGCTGGGAAAGTGGGTTTGAGGAGACTTGGGAGTCTGTGCTGAGAGTGGTAAGAAGTAGCAGTCACAGATAAGATCTCTCACGCGTTACCTTCTTGGAACGTTTCTTTTGAAATCCCTCCTTACTGCTCTACCCAAGAAGCCCCATGGTAGACCCTTTATTTGTATCTTGTCCCAGTATGAATGATTACCTTCACTCCAGCACCTCTAAAAATTCTTCCTCTGTAAGGTTTCTTTTCCATCCTTCTTAGCAAAGAAATTCCTTGTCACCCCAACTGGTGTGGCTCCGTGGGTTGGGCGTTGTCCCAAAAAATGGAAAGATCGCTGGTCTGATTCCAGGTTTGAGTCTGTCTGGGCACATGCCTGGGTGCGGGCCAGGTCCCTGGTTGGGGGGCGTGCAAGAGGCAACCAATCGATGTTTCTCTCACATGCAGATGTTTCTCTCCCTCTGTCCCCTCCCGTCCTCTCTCTTTAAAAATAAACTAATGAAATCTTTTAAAAGAGTTCAAAGAAATTCCTTGCCTTTCCTTCAAGAATAAGTCTCTTTCCCTGCTTCCAACGTTTTCCTCAAAGGATGACGACCTTCCTCAATCATTCTCTCTCTATGTAAATGCTTGCTTTCCATCTCTATCAGTATTAGAAAACCTTTGAAAAAATTATTCCTCATATGGAAACTTTTTCCTGTTTCCTACTTGGGTATTTATTAAGCTCCCAGCCAGTCCCCTCAAGACAGAACTCATTTACACAGACACCCTTCTGATGCAGACATTGCTCTCTTTTTGCTTAGCCTGGCTAAAATTCCCTGTTCACGTCTCTTTTCCTATCTCATATTCTCTCTTTGGATAATCTGGGTGCATAGCTCACTTGTTGGCCTTTTCCTTTGCTCTTCTTTTCTCCATAGTTATCACCTGCTCTTACACCTTTCTCTCTCTCAAAGGCTGGTCTTATAGCCGATATATTCTATATATCCTATGTGCTTCAGAGAAGAACCCCTATTTTCCTCTCCTACTGCCCCAAAGCCATCCCTCTGATGACCAGCCTTACTCTCTCTTCTGCCTCAGCACCAACCTATTCTAAAAATCCTTCTGATCCTTTCTTCTTCCAATCATTCTTCCATCTGTACCCCCTTACCCCTACTCTGCACCCTTCTATCTGGTGGACATTTCCTCCCGCCTTCCAGTTGCTGCTCTGACATTTCCTTTTGACCCTCCTTAGGAGATGCTGCTCAGACTTCAGTCACTGGGTCCTCCTGGTCTGACCAGGTACAAAATTCAACAGCCAAATGCCCAAGGCCAAAATGGCTGGGACTCAGGGGAAAAGGAGAGCGAGACAGGCTCTAGAGCAGCCCTTGAAGTCTGAAAGGGGGATTGGCACTTCGGTCAATTTCAAGGAAGGGCCTAGCTACCTTTCCTCAAAAATTTCCTTCTCCTGGCAAAGGACAAAAAAACAAAAACAAAAAAACCCTATTGAATCTCCTCCTGGTCTCCACTTGAGTCAGCTCCCATGACCCCTGCGGTCACTTCCACCTGTTAAGCTGGATGCAATGAAAGGTTAAGCAAAGGCAGATCCTTCCTGATGCTGTAAGTTTAAGATTTAGGAACCTCACCCTTGCATATGGCCCTTACTTACTTTTCTTAAATAAGGGCCACCAAACTGGATAAGCTTTGGATGTCAGAATACCTGGATCTGCCCCTGGGTGGGGAAGAGCTTTTCTAGGGTTAGGGGTGAGGCAAGGATAAATAGGGAAGCCAGGAGTGTTCTAAGTAGATGGATTATAAACAGGGTGCAGTTTAATATACCCTGTGTCTGTTGAGAGGGCATCTTCCCCACCTGGAGGACGGCAGAGCCAAGACCCAGCCAGTGTCCCTGCCTTAGCTCTTAGCTGAGTCTCCAGGCTGCCGGCCACACCCAGCACAGCCTCTCTCACGGCCTCCCAGCCGGCCCTGGTCCAGCAAGTGTCACAGACCCTCTGATAGCTAAGTTTTCCTTCAGCCCACTACTCCGTTCTTTAGGGCTTAGCTTTGAACCTGCCAGTTCAGAAGCGACCTTTACTACTAAGGTGAAGACAGATCACTGACGCAGTCACCACTGCTTTAGGACCCTCCCTGTCCCCCTGCATTCACAGAGCCCATCTCCTTGGAAGCCAGAGGTGCCCTAATGTAGCCTCACCCTGGGGTCTCACTGCTGTCCCAGGAGCCGCACCCTTGCAGCCTCTCTATTCCCTGCAGCTGGGAAAGATGAAGGGGTTCTGGAAAGAAGGCTGGGGAGTGCAGCAGCTTGAGGACTGGAATGCTGAGGAGAAAAGGCACTTATTTCGAAGTCTGTGGTGAGGCTTCAAGCACTTCGGAGACAGGGCAGGGCTGCAGTTCTGGGAACTGGAGGTAGTTCCATGGCACCTGCCCTCTAGGGGTCTGGGGCTCCACGGCTGCAGGCAGGCGCGGCGGTTCAAGGCTGGCGATGGGGGACAGACAGGCTGCTGCCTGGGACTCCCAGGTCACCTGCCTCCCGCCCGGCTCCCGGCTCGGCCCCAGCACTTACCGGGCAGACTTGGGAAAGTCTCCGAAAAGTGCGGTGGCGGGGGTGGTGGGGGCTCCGCCGCTTTCTCCCGGGCGGGCAGCTGCTGGTCGCCCTCCAGCCCGCCCTCTGGGCGCCGGCCGCCCGGCTCGGGGTTGTTCCGGGCGGCCGTGGCGGCGGCGGCGGCGGCCGAGAGCTCCGGGGGCCCGTAGAAGGCGTCGGGCGGCTCCGCGAAGCTGGGCAGCGCGGTGGTCAGCGCCACCATCGAGGGCACGGCCTGGCCCAGCCCCGCGCAGAAGGTGTTGGTGAGGCGGCCGGCGAAGGAGGCGAGCGGGGCGAGCGGCGGGAGGCCGGCGGGCAGCGGCGCGGGGGCCAGCGCCTGCGGCAGCACGAGCGGCCGGTAGGGCATGAACATGGGGTAGCCGGTGTAGAGCAAGTGGCCGGAGCGCGGCGGCGGCGGCCCGATCAGGGAGTCGATGGAGAAGGCAGCGCCCGGGCCCCCGCCGCCGCCCCCGCCGCCCCCGGGGGCGCCCCCGCCGCCGGCTCGCTGCATGGTGCTGGGCGCTGGGGCCGGCCCGGGGCGCTCCCCCGGGCGCTGCCGGGCGCCCCGCGGCTCGCGCGCGGCGGCCACGCCGGGCTGGCTCCCCGGCTCCCGGCCGAGGTGGCGGCGGGGCGCGGGCTCGGCGCAGTGTGGCTCCGGCGCGGCTCCCTCGCTCTCTTAAGGAGGGAGGGGCGGGCGGGCGGGCCGGGGGTGTCGCCCTCCGGACTCATCCATCTTCCTCAAATTACGCTTCGCTTCCTCCCCCGCCCTCCGCGGAGCGGCGCGCTCCCTCCGCACCGCCGTTCCCAGCGGCGCCACTGGCCGGCCCGGGACCCCCGCCTGCCCCCCGCGGCCCAACCAACTATTATTAATGGAGATTGATGAGGCTGGACACACCGCTTTGTGAAAGTTTGCGGCCCGACGAGAAGGCGGCTGCAGCTGCTGGGCGCGGGCCCCTCCTTCCACCTCGCCCGCCCCCACCGAGGCCACTCGGAGCGGCCGTGGACTGGGCACGGCTGGGCACGGCGGCAGGCCGGGGGCTCCTGGGTGGGACAGGCCCAGACCAAGCCCCCGGCCGCACCCACCCCGGCCCCGACCTCGGTCCGGCTGAGCCAGGCCCCCAGGGTCCCATCCCGGCCCCTGGGCGGCCCCGAAAGCGGGTCGAGGGGGCGGGTGGGCAGGACTTGCGCGCCCTTTGGGCGACCAGGCCAGGATGGCAGGGCGCACTCCCGCGGGCCGAGGCTCAGGGCCACGCGGATGGGGCCCTTTTCCGCCTCCGGCGTTTCCTCCCGGGCCCACTCACACTGTCCCTCGGTCTCTGGGCGCTGGCTCTTCCTTCCCTTGCCTCTCATTGCCGCCTCCGTGGCGGCTCCTCGGTTCCTCACTCGGGCCTCTTGGATAATTTCCTGGAGGGCCCACACTAGAGCAATTACTTACCACGCCTCACACCTTCCCCCTCCATCTTTCTGTCTTCCCATTCTCCCCCCCCCCCCCCGCCCGTTCGTTCCGCTCTTCCCTACCCTGTCCTCGTTCCTATCTCTGTGACTGTTTGCTTACTCTTATTTCTCAGTAGGGCTTATTCCATTTTTTCGATTTCCCCCCTCATTTCTTGCCTCTCTCTTATCTCCTGTCTGTCTTTCTGTCTATCTCTGGCTCTTCCCCATCCCTGGCGTGCCCTCTCCCTCTCCTTCTCTTCTGCTATTAATTTTCCTGATTGGCTCCCCTGCTCCAGCGCTGCTGATGAGCCCTATTCATTCTTGGGCTTGACACTACCGACCTGCCCCGGCTGATTGCTGGGGGCTGGCCCCGGGAGCGCTGATGAGCCCCAAGGGTCAGCGGCGCTAATTATCCGCTAATTGCTGATGACTCTGCGCGCCAACCCCCATTCCCAGACACTGAAACGGTGGTCCCTTTTACTCTCCCCTCCTTCCGATCTCCAGCATTAGAGTTGTCAATGCAGAGGCCAAAGTCATGGGCACTTTCACTTGACAGGAGCCTCAGGTCAGTGGGCAAGAAAGGATTAAGACAGGCAAGTCAACAGAAGAAGAGTGACTGGGCATCAGTACATGGAGCAAGCCTGGCCGCTAAATGGGGGTTATTTGGTCACTGGGCAGCAGTTATTCAGATGGGCACAGGGGGAGACAAGCTAGTTTTATTTTTAAAAAAGGAGCAAAGCCAGGCAATTTCAGGAGGATGATTTGGCTCAGGTGAAGATGAAAAGCTGCACCCAAATACTTGTGGCTCCTCTTCAAAACGAATGAAAAACTGCCCCCAAGAATCTCAGGGTTTCCAAGCCAAGACAGCGAGGCAGGAGGGCACTCTGGCTCTGTGACGTTTGTTCCGTTTAGGAACACCACTAATGTTAGTTAGGCTGATGCATTGAAAACCAGCAACCTAAAAGACACTGTCACCAGAGTGGGACAGAAGAGGGTGGGGCCCAAGAAGGGAGCTTTTCTGTGGTTATGCTTGATTGACAATTCATCGGAGAGGTAAAAGGAGAAGCGTGTGGTTTCCATTCAGTCCTGATCTATCAGGGGTTCTGAGTTAAACTCAGTGCAACTTCCGAGAGACAAGTCTGGCAGGGGGAAAAAAAGAGGTGGCTTTAACTCAGGTCTGGGCAGCCCAAGTCACTACTAAAGTACGAGGAAAATTCTTGTGTGTACATCTTCTAAAAGTATTTGTCAGAACCCTTTGTTAAAGGAACCGAGCAGTTCATGGTACTAACATGGAAGACCAGACTTCAAAAGTGTACTGTACTTTGAAACTAAGACAGAGGTACTTGATTCGATGGCTTTACAGTGTTGGGTACAACATAGAAGCTTACTCACTTGATAAATCAGCAAGGGACTTTGGGGGCTACAGTCACTAAACTTAAATCTGTATAAGCAGTAACAACACCAACCAAACCAACCATGAAGGAACACCCACTTTTCAAAGTAACTGCATTCATCCTTTGCATGAGTAATAAAACCAGAGAGCACAGAATTCCAGAAGCTCAACCGATAAATATACGGAAACATCTCCCTCCCACCAGTCCCCTCAGCAAAAGACCATTTTCATAAGCCTGTTACTCTCTAGTAACACAGGATAATGTGTTGTCAACGGCTCAAGGTTAAAGACCCTCTGACCTTGAAGATGTATGTCACCCAGCTCAAGTCAAGATCTTATTCCCCTGAACTACACCCAACACAGTAGAATTCTCTGCTGCAACTGGCCCAGAGTACAGGCATGAACCTTGTTGCCACCAAATCCCAGTGGACCACCAACTCGGAAGGGAGACCCCAGGGATTTTGTCTTTCCCTGGTTTGGTGCATGTTTGTTAGGTACTGCATTTCAGAATCTATTTATATCCTTGATCTGTCCCCTTGCCATGCTGGGGTCATAAAGTGTGGCTTCTGCATTGCCTTGGCATTCGGTAGCTAAACTAGGATGAAAGCCCTCACATACATAGTGGCAACTGATGCAGCCCATTTCCTCTCCCTGCCCTTTCATGGGCTGTAGAGCTGAGGACACACGATAAATGAGAAAAAGCACTGGCTGGAGTAGAAAGACATGAAGTTAAGCTTCTGTTCTGACCGCCCTGCCCCGCCATGGGGCCAGTGACCTTGGCTCCTCTTTGACTTAACTTTTCCATCTGTGAGAGATTACTATCTCTTCTGATTAATTAAAAAACTGGTGCAAGGATAAAGTGAATACAAGGAAATACCTTTCAAAATGATTTCTTTCTGCACTAAGCGGACCAAGAATAGCAGGATGTCCAGGAATGGAAACCCCGAAATCAGCGGCTCTCCAACACTCCTACTTACTGTCCCGTCAGTACCAAGGACAGAAGCTGTCGCTGTCAAATGTGAAGAAAGGTGGCTCCTTTCTTCACCAAGAAAAATCCGTGGTTCTCCTCCTGAATCCCCAAGGGTTACCTTGCGGGCAGGCACCTCCCCTCGCTGTCTCAGATGGAATTCGGGAAGGGCTTCTTTAATTGTGCACCTGCTCCAACTTGTCCCCGTCTCACTGTCCCACCTGCTGGGGCAAACGCTCCTAGAGGAATCTGCTCTCTCCGCTTCCGCCTATGTCGGACCCCCTCATCTGGCCTCCCCCTCACGAACTAGAAACGCGGACCCAGGGTACGAGAATGAACGAGTATTCCGAAGCAAAGCCAACAGGTCTGGACCGTCGCCTCGCTCCGCGCGGGAAGGAGCCCACGACAGGTGGGCTGCGTTGGGCCCTGTGCGCGGGCGCCCTCTGGTGGCCACTGTGTGCAACTGCGCCCGCGAGGGTGGTGGGAGGCCCAGAGCGCCCCCTCGCGGTGGCCGGGAGACGCGCCGAGGGCCACGGAGCGGGGCCCGGGAGCCTTGCCGGGTGGGCCTTCCAGGGCCTGAGCCGGCGCTGCGCGCGGGTAACTGCGGGCTCACCGATGGGCGCGGGGCTGGTTCACGTGTGTTAGAGCTCAGTGTGTGCGCCCGTAGGGTCATGGATGTTTGAGGCGACCAGGGACGTGAGTCCTGCGCATCTGCAGTGTTAAATGCATGCCGCCTGTGTGCGAGCACGTGTTACACGCGGGGAGGTTGGTGGCGGGGAGGTCCGCGCCTCCAGTGCGGGGCGGAGTCCTCACGGAGGCGTGAAATTGGTTTGGAGCAAACACATTACGGAAAGCAATTACTGGGGAGAGGTGCTGGGCCCCCGGGAGTGGCCGCCGGGGGCTGGGGAGGAAGCTCCCTGGCTTGCAGGCGTGGGGACTCTCACCGCAGAAAGGGCTTTCCTGCACAGGCAGAGAGGGCACAGCCCGCTGCAGGCGACACGCCCTGCCTCCCTGCTCCCAGAGGGCCTGAACCTGCCCCGAGTGAGCCGTGGGCTCTGTGTGCACTGATCGTGCAGCGCTTGCTCCCGGACCAGATGAAAACACCACTGAGGGCAGGAACGGCGTTCCAGCCTCACAGCTACCCCGGCCCTGGGCCTAGGAAAGGACAAAATGCCGGAGACCGGAGGGACTGAATAAAATTTCCACCAAAATGCGCACGCGGGTGGGAACTCAGGAGTCCCGGAGAGTCAGGGTGTCTCAGAGCTTTAACGTTGCCCAGACTCCAGCAACCCACATTTACGTCCCCAGATGGACCCTGTCCCTGAGGCCCAGGTTCGTGGGTTCACAGCCACGGGGACCTAGTCCTCAGCCTCGGAGACAGACATCGCTTGCACCTACCTGCACACCCACCTGCAGATCCCGCAGGTGACATCACCTGCACACCCACCTGCAGACCCCGCGGGTGACGTCATCAGCACACCCACCTGCAGACCCCGCGGTGACATCTACTTCCCAATGGGACCCCTCTGCTTCTCCTGCCTTACTGCTGCACAGGTCAAAAAAGGCCCTTCTGCCCTGGCTGGTGGCTCAGTGGATTAGGTGCCAGCCTGCAAACCCAAAGGTTGCTGGTTCGATTCCCAGCCAGGGCACATAACCAGGTGGCAAGCCAGGTCTCCAGCCAGGTCCGTAGCTAGAGGCAGGTGAAAGGCAACCATGCATTGATGTCTCTCTCCCTCTCTGCCTCCTTCCCTTCCCCTCTCTCTGGAAACCATAAATAAAATCTCTTTTTTTTTTGGCCCCTCCGGTTTTCCATGAAAGACACGTTTCATTTTCACCAGTACCTCCCCTGACTTGGATATTATGTCGGCTGTCTCCCGCTAGCGGCTTCGCACGGGCAGAGGCGGGGGTGCTGCTCAACGGCCCCCAGCGCGGAAGGTGCGGCCCAGCAGAGTTGCTCGGCCGGCGTCCATAGTGCGGAGAAGCCGCAGCCACTCGCAGGGTCCACCCAGCCCGCACCTTCTCCCCCCTCTGCGCACGTCTTTGCGCTCCAGGGGCGTTTCTCCCTTTCTTGCAACAGTGAAGGGATAATACGCCAAAAATGTTGCCTACCTTCTTCCATCTTCGATATGAAAATGGCTGCACAACAATTCACCCATTTTGTTACATTTTTCGAAAATGCAGCTCTGACCGGTGTCACCAGGCAGTCTAGCAAACTTGTTTCCAGCGACGTTAAGGAGAAACAAAGCGCGGCCAGAGCGCGGTGGTCCAGGGAAACGGAAGGACTTTGCGGCCAACCCAACAGTTAGATCCCGGGCGGCCGGCTGCTCAGCCACAGAGCTCGCTCGAGGCCCTGGGCCGCTGGCCGCTCAGCGTCCCTCCCGCAGGGCCGCCAGCCCAGGTCCGCAAGGCGCTGCGGGCAGCCAGCAGCTGGCTCCCGTCTGCTCTCCGCGCTCAGCAGGTAGCCTCGCGCCCTTCAGGCCCCGCCCCCGCCGCTAATGCCTTCCAGGCCCCGCCCCTAACGCCTTCGAAGCCCCGCCCCCACCGCCTCGCGCCCTTTGGGTCCCCTCTTCCGTTGGCTGTTGGCGGGAAAAGTCGTGAACTTCAGCGCAGGCGCATCCCGAGGCTCTGGGAAATCTGTCTAGCAACGCTTGTCGTCATGGATCACAGTGCATTTGATTGGCTGCACTGCGGCCCTGTCAACACCTCCCTCCTGAGCTTGCAGGTGGGATCCTGGGTACGGGGGACCCCTGCAGGCACTTAAAATCCTGCAGGTACTGCAAAGACCTTCAGGGGTCCTGGCTGGTGGCTCAGTGGAAAGGTGCCGACTTGCGGACCCAAAGGTGACTGGTTCGATTCCCAGCCAGGTCTCCAACCAGGTGCCCAGTTGGAGGCAGGTGAGAGGCAACCATACATGGATGTTTCTCTCCCTTTCTTCCTCCCTCCCTGCCCTTCTCTCTGAAAATAACGAATAAAATCTTCAAAAATAAAACAACAAAGAAGACCTTCAGGGACTCCCTCCTGCCTTGTTTTACAGATGTGGAAACAAGCCCAGAGAGGAAGGACTTACGTTCCATAAATTATTAATGGCAGAGCAGGACTAGAACCCAAGGGTGTAGCTTTCAGCTCAGCTCCCGCTGCTAACAAAGCGAAAGTTAGAAGCGGCAGATGGAGAGAGGCAGGAGCCAGGTGAGCGCGTCCCATGCTCCCTGACCTACGGGCAGGCAAGAGGGAGAGCTTTTAGGGTTTTGTTTTTGTTTTTTCTAAACGTGGGTCTTCCACTCTTCCTGAACCATTGGCCTTCCGGCCCTTCGCCTCACCTCCTGCTCCCAGGCTGCCTTTGCTGTCCTGCCCCGCTGTCCGCACAGCCTTCCCTGCTGAGGGCCTGCTGGGCCTATACATGCCATCCGCTGGCCAACTGCACTCTGGACTTTTTCTGACACCATCATGGGACAGCTGTTCTCCCTCAACAGCTGGTGGGTGCCAATGGTGGGAGGTAATGCAGCTCCAGACCCCAGTCCATGATCCGGTCTGCCCATCCTGGGTTCCCCGTGAGCTGGCCTGTTGAAGACTATGAAATACACAGGTCTGGAGACTTTAATGGGCAAACAGGATTTGGATCAGCCAGAGGGGACCTCAGAAGACCCCAAAGAGGACAGTATTACTTGCCATGAGTCCTGCCTCTCTCTCTCCAACAAACACGGTCCATTTGCCTGTCCCTGGTGGGAAGGGCAGCATCCACCCTCCCTGTGGGGAGGGGCCTCCTGTTGAAAGGGTGGCCTGGACTTGGGTTGGTTCAGTTCAGTCCTGGGTTTGAAGCACGTGAGAAGCAGGCTGGTGCGCCGGCAGCCTGGGGCGTCTGCTTGCAGGCTCTCTTAAAACGGGGCGTTCATCTGGACGGAGAGGTGTGCATTTGCAGAGGTCCACTGCTCAGGAAGGCTGGCTGGTTCTGGGCAGGACCCTGCCTCAACCCCTCTCTTGACTCCTACGGCCCCACCCCCAGCCCCTCAAACCCACTGGGACTGCCCACAGAACCCAGGGCTCACCTAGTAGAGCACGTCCTCGAAGTCCAGCTGCACGTAGCGGAGCAGGCGGGGCGGCAGGGGAAGGCGAGGCAGGGCGTGGGGCAGGTGGGCCTCCAGGTGAGCTCTGAGTGCACAGCGGCTCAGGTGCTGCAGCGACCTGGGCTGCCGCACCAAGGCGAAGAGGGAGGAGTAGAAATGGTGGTGCTTCTGGGGACAGAACAGGGGGCCTCAGTGAAGGCAGCCTTGGACAAGTGGCCCCTGCTCCTCCCACAGCAAGAGGCTGGTGGACAGTGTTGTCTTCAGGAGCTTCTAGGGAGTAGGGAGAATTGGGGGGGGAGGGGGTGTTCACTTTGAGATTTTTCCTCCTGGAACATGAGAGGATCTCTGGGTAGTTTCTAGGGGGCAAATAGGGGGACCAACAGGGCTTCCCTTCAGGAGATGGGAGTCTCTTGGACAGACTGCGAGGTTGTGTGGACAGGGCCCTGGAATCCAACCTGCAGAGTGTCAGGAGGTAGCAGGCCCCGGGCCCCTTCAGGAAGCTGCACGACTCTGTAGGTGTTCATCAGGACCTCAATGGTCCGCGGGGACATGCACCAGCGTTCCAGCACCTGGAGGAAGCCCAGATTGTCAGCATGCCCAGGGTTACCCCACTGCAGGGCCCAGCCAGTCCATGCCACATGTCCCCCTGCAAGATATGTTGAGCCCTGGCTGGTGGCACAGTGGATAAGGCGCCGGCCTGCAGACCCAAGGTCGCTGGTTCGATTCCGTAGCCAGGGTGCTTGACCGGATTGCAGGCCAGGTCTTCGGCCTGATCCGTGGCGGGAGGCAGGTGAGGGGCAACCATGCATTGATGTCTCTCTCCCTCTCTGCCCCTCTCTCTAAAAAAATAATTAATAAAATATTTTTTTAAAAAAGAAGAAGATATGTTGACCTCCTAATCCCCTATAAATGTGACCTATTTAGAAATAGGGCCTTTGCAGAGGTAATCAAGTTGAAATGAGGTCAAGGTGCGTGGGGGGGGTCCTAGTTCAATATGATGGTCATGTTTATCTTTTTAAAAGGGAAAATAAGCACAGAAATAATACACGGAAGTGCCATGTGACCACTGAGCCAGAGATTAAAGGGATGAACCTGCAAGAAAAAAGGAACACCAAAGTCATGGGCAGCCACCGGAAGCTTGGGGACAGGCAGGGAACATTCTGTCTTCAAGCTTCTGGAAGAATCCAACCCGGCCAGCATCTGGATTCCAAATTTCCAGCCTCCAGAACTGTGAGGGAATGCATTTCTATTGCTTTACTCTAAAGCCCCCAGCGTGTGGGACTTTGTTATGGCCGTGATAGGAAACCAACCCTAGCAGCTTGCCACGTGCTCCTCAACTTCAGAACAGCGCTAGCTAACAGCTGTTGCGCACTAAATCCAGGTTAGGCCCTGTCCAAAGAGCCTCAGACACGTGAACTCGTTTAATTTGCACGCAGAAGCAGACACACTGTCATGTCCTATTTTAAGGGAGAGGAAATGGGGCCCAGAGAGATTAAGCAACTTGCCAGGTGTGCCCAGCTCCAGAGCCTGCGCTCTTAGTCGCCACCGGCCTCGGAGTCCGTGGGGAGGACCGAGGGAGCCCATGTAACAGGTCACACACCTGTGTCTGGTGTGCGGTCCTGAGTATGCAGCCTTCTCCTGTCACCTGCTGTGCTCCAATAACTTTTCATCACTGTTAGGTCTCAGCAAACCTGGGTTGCAAAAATTCCAGTGACCTGCCTAGAGTCACATGAACAAGCATCAAAAGTGCGCCGTTTGAGAGTCATTTATTACGGTGGCCTCCTAAGTGTCCAGGCCAGGGTGCTGGCTGGGGCCGGCAGGGGCTCCCTACGCACCATGGAGGCCTCCTTCCAGGGAGGAGATCCTCACCGGAGACCAGGCGCCTCAGCCAAACCTGGAACAGCTGCCCAGTCGCGGGAAACAGATCCTGTACTTTCTGCTCGTGGCGCCAGGAGGAAGGGCCGAATGAGAGGCCCTTTGCTGGGCCAGCCTCTTGGTCTGGGAGGCAGGGAGGGGTGGCGCCAGAGGGGTCACCCACGGGTCCCTGAAAACCCGTTTGCTGCTCCGCCTCTACTCCCACTCTGTCCCCGACTATGGGAAATCATTAGCTGTCAGAGCCACCGTCAGATTACAGGGAATTGCCTGTCTCCTAATTATCTGGTGTTAATAGGAGATTAATTAGTGTTAATTGTTGATTTTCTTGTATTCTCCCAAAGGGGAGACCAATCTGCCAAACTCTCAGGCTGTTTAATTATTTGGTCTTGCTTAGGAATCTAGACAGATGCTCCAGGTTTGTGAGCGAAGGGAAGAGGTGGGGATGGCAGGGAAGCACCCAGGACAGGGCTGGGCTGGGCGGGATGAGCAGGGGACCTGTCCAGAGCCATTAGTAGTTCTGACCCAATTCCTCAGAGAGCCAGGTACCCAGTGCCCTTCGTGACATCACACAGCCCCCTCCAGACACAACACAGCTGGGACAGGGCCATCTGCCAGGGCATCAGCATACAGGTCCTCCAGTTGAACCCGCTGCGGGGAAATCAACATAAAATAAGGCACGGATTGGAAATTGACAGTGAAAGGCTTTTTCTCAGGTGCAGGGACAGCCACAGCTGGACCGGGCGACGCCTGTCCGGCTAAGCGCTCAGAATCAGGGCCAGCTTGTCTGCAGAAGGTCAAGAGGCCGGGACCCTTGGGACCCGGGCTCATCACCACCTTGGGGGAGCCTGTCCTATAGCAGCTCCAGGCAGAGCTGCCTGGATGCTTCTTTGATCGGCTCGCCCTGCCCACACCAGGAGCGTCCTGATGGAGCACACTCCCACCTTTCCTCGGGTTTGTGTCCTCACCTTTGCCTCCTGTTGGGCTTTGCTGACTTGTGGCATGAAAACAGGCTGGATGGACCTCGCAAACCCCCAAGGGCTCTGAACGGCACCCAGAGCAGGTGGGAGCACAGGTCTGGGTCTCCCGTCCCCTCGCCTGCGTCGCCCTCCCCTGGCCCCAGCCCCGTACCTTGGGGAGAGCCCCAGGCCAGACTCGAACGGCGCCGTGGTTGAGCAGAGCCCGCACGACATGCTCTGGGCTCTGGGCCAGGGCCGAGGGTGGGCCCTGCAGAGCACAGTGCAGGGCTGTGTGTCCCCCATAGTCCATGGCGTTGACACTGACGCTGCAGGACAGCAGCAGTTCCACGACAGCCGCATGGCCGTGGCGACAGGCCAGATGCAGGGGCCGCCGCTTGTCCTGGTCCGCGGCGTCGGCATCGGCACCGGCAGACAGCAGCAGGTGGCACAGCCGGAGGCAGCGGGCTGCGGCGGCCTCAGCGCTGGTGGCGGGTGCACAGCGGGTGTCACAGGCAACCAGCAGCGGGGTGCAGCCTTCGGCGTCACGGGCATCTGGGCATGCCCCCCGTCTCAGAAGTAGGTCTGCCAGCTCCACGTGGCCAAGCCGGGCGGCCACATGCAAAGGGGTCTCCTCCTCCTCCTCGGAGCGACCATCCACCTTCGCCCCAAACCTCAGGAGCAGCTCTGCACACCTAGTGAGGGAGAAGGGGTGGTGGGGAGGGAATTGGAGTCCAGACCTTCACCCCCGCTTTCCTGCCAGTCCGAGTGAAGCGAACATCGGGGAGCCTTGGGTGGCTCCTAGGTTTGTGGCCAGTCATCCGCAGCGACAGGCCACAGGATCGATCATACCCTCTTTCCAAGGCCACGCCCTCCCTGCAGGAACAGCGCACTAAACCCTCCGCGGCAGGAGAAGTCACAACACGTCATCATGCACCGAAGACAGGCCCCTCTGGGGGCCGTCCCTGCACGCACTTGTTTCACACCCACAGCATTCCGACGGCGGGTCAGCGGGGAAACGGAGGCCCTGCGGGTCTCCACACATTCCCACAGCGAGTAAGGGGAGGAGCTGGCCTTTGGGTCCAGGGACAGCAGGGCAGTTGGAAGGGCTGGAGGAAGGAGTAGGGAGGACCTGGCAGTGGGCACGAAGAACAGCAAAACCCAAGTTGGCCAGCCAGATTTGCCCCACGAAGGGCCCCATGGAAGGTCACACGCACCCAAATTCAAGGCTAATTAGGGACCTTAGCTTCTTGGCCAGAATAAGCTCCCATGTCCTCCTCTGCAGAATGGGGATAACTGCTGAAACCCAGACGTAAATGATGTTGTAGCCTGGAAAGCTATCACCACAGGAGCCCTTAACAGCAGCATTTGGTGTGTAGGGCGGGGAGGGGCAGAATGGGTGGTTTAGATGGTGATGGATTGTTCTCGTGTCCTGCCCCCGTGTCTATGTGTTTGGCACTCTCCGTAATGATGTTAGGTTTTTACTTATTTATTTTTAAGGATGTTATTCATTATTTTCAGAGAGAAGGGCAGGGAGGGAGGAAGAAAAGGAGAGAAGCATCCATGTATGGTTGCCTTTCACCTGCCTCCAGCTAAGGACCTGGCTGGAGACCTGGCTTGCAGCCTGGGTATGTGCCCTGGCTGGGTGTCGAACCAGCGACACTTGGGTTTGCAGGCCAGCACTTAACCACTGAGCCACACCAGCCAGGGAGATTTTTAGATACACATTGGCTTACTCAAGGAACGAAGGAAGGATGATCACTGGGTGTGGCCTCAGAAAGGCTGGGCAGGGACATGGCCCGAACTAAAAAGGTGGGGCTGTATAGAACCTTGTTGCCCACCACAGTAGCGACCAGCCTCACATGGCTGGTGGGCACCTGCAATATGGTTACTGCCAACTGAGACAGGCTGTAAGGACAGGAGCCCACCAATCCGATAAGGATCCAAAACAAGAATCACATTAGGTTTCTTTGTATTGATTGTATGTTGAAATGAAAATATTTCGGATGTATTGTGTTAAATAAAATGTATTATTGAAGTTAATTTCACCTGTTTCACAGATACCGTGCACCCATGTTCACAGCAGCATTATTTGCAATCGCCAAAGCATGGCAGCAAACTAAGTGTCCGTCAGGAGGTCAAGGGATAGCTGACATGGGGCATCTACACACAATGGAATCTTATTCAGCCTTTAGAAAGGAAGGCGGTTCCCGCACAGGCTGCAGCAAGATGAACTCTTAAGACATTAGGCTACATGACATAAGCCAATCACAAAAGGACAAATGCTACATGATTCCACTTATATGAGGGAGTCAGGGCAGTCAAGGTCAGAGACAGAAAGTAAAATGGTGGTTGCCAGGTGCTGAGGGGAAGGAAGAATGGAAAGATATTGTTCAATATGTATAAAATTTCAGTTTGTTGTTTTTTTCCCTATGTTGTGTTTTACCAGCCCTGGCTCATGGCTCAGTGGATAGCTGTCAGCCTGCAAACCCAAAGGTCACTGGTTCGATTCCCAGCCATGGCACATAACCAGGTTGCAAGCCAGGTCTCCAGCCAGGTCCGTAGCTGGAGGCAGGTGAAAGGCAACCATACATGGATGTTTCTCTCCCTCTCTGACTCTCTCCCTTCCCCTCTTTCTGGAAATAACAAATAAAATCTTTTTAAAAACATTTTAAAACATTTAAAATGCTGGGTGGCTCAGTTGGTTAGATATGCCAAGGTTGTGGGTTTAATTTCCAGTCAGGGCCCATGCAAAAAGCAACCAATGAATTTGTAAATAAGTGGAACTAAAAATTCTCTCTTTCTCTCAAAATCAATAAAATAACAAATAAATAAATGTCACACTCAGGAGTTGGGTGGACGGTGGTGATGGTTACACACAGTGTGAATGCACTTGTATACTTAGGGATGGTTAAGATGGTAAATGTTATGCTATGTGTATCTTACCACTGTTTAAAAAATTAATTCCAATGGGTGGGTGGGGAGGGGGACAGAGGGGAGCAAAAAGGGGATGGATGTAATACAACAATGAAAAATTTTTAAATACTCAGAAAAAAATTTTCTCAAAAAAAAAAAATTAATTCCATCGGTTTCTTTTGCATGTTGTGACAGGGCTACTGGAAAACACTGAATTACTACATGGCCCTTGTGTTTCTCTGGGCCACGCTGGGGCTGAGTCAATGGACTCCTCTGGAGGCTGAGGAGGTTAGCAGGTGGAAGAAGGTCCATGAAAGAAGGACCCCAGGATCAGACGTTGGTACCATTTGGGGGCAGGATGTGGAACCTGGCAGGTGTGGGTCGGGATAGGGCCTCCAGTGTGACGCAGTGACTCATAGGTTTGCCAAGGCTTCCTTTGAGGGATTCCATGCTGATCACAACAGTGTGGGGACTCTTCCTCCAAAGTTCCCTACATGTAGGGCGTAATTATTTGGGATATTCCCTACAGTAAATAATACGTTGTCACATTTGCATATATCCATTAGTTTCTTGTGAGTTTGGCTAGTCGAACTCGGTCCCTGAGCCCGTTCACCAGGGTCCTGCCGATCTAGAAATGTCAGACCTGCCGAGTTGAGAACCAGACAGTCTGCAGGGACCAAAGCGGGGCCGAAGTGAGGGTTGCTATTCTTACAGCCTACTTGGATCACTGGACAGCTGGTCCCTGAGGGCCAGACCGTGCCTCTCTGTTGCTGTACTTACCACAGTCCTGGAACACAGGTCAAACTTGGAACACACGAAAACCTTCTAGTCCACTATGGATCCCCAAAATGAACTCAGACCAGTTGTCCAGGGCAGGCCATGCTGCTGACCCGTGCCAGCCCTCCGCCTCCTCCGGGGAAGCAGAAACTGTCCCCAGCCCAGGCCATTCCAGACTTCCCCGAACTAATGTTTGGATGGTTTGGGCACCGTCGCATGCCGTCTTCCCACCTGAGAGAGCCTCCCTCCTCGATCCAGCCCACCCAGCCTCTCAGCACCGGACACGCTCCCCCACTTTCCCTGAGGTCATAGCTTTGTCTCCCCCAGGAGCGGGATGGGGGTGGGGGGAGGAGTCACTCACTCGAGGGTGCCAGGCCCCCGGCAGAGGTGCAGAGGGCGTTTCCCATCCTGGTCAGGGATGTTGGGGTCGGCTCCCGCCACCAGCAGCACGTGGACGCAGCCAGCGTGGCCCGCGGCGCAGGCCTCGTGCAGGGCGGTGCGGCCCCCAGGGGCACTGTCCGGCCTCGCCCGCCGCCTCAGCAGCAGCCGCAGGACTTCCGTGTGGCCCCGGCTGGCTGCCACGTGCAGTGGGGTGGTCAGTTCCTCTTCATACGTCAGAGACCAGAGTCCTAGGAGAGGGGAGACGTGGGCCTCAGACTCCGGAGAAAAGCAAAGCGCTGCCAGGCGCTGGCGGGGTGGCAGAGGCCGGGAAGAGGGGCCCAGAGCTCCGGCCCCAGCCTCGCCTCCCCGGCTCCACCCCCCGCCCCTGGCCCGTACTCAGGGCGCGAATGTTGAAGCGGAAATCCCTCCATCGCTCTGGGTCGCTGGTATCAAAGATGGAATCTGGTGTCAGGCCAGTGCTGGAATCGGCGAGGATGCGGGAGACAGAGCCCACGTCCCCGGCCAGCAGAGCCTGCCAGAAGGCCAGCGCAGGTCCCGAGGCCGTGCGGGTGACGATGGGTCCCGGGCCAGACTGCGGGTGCTCTGCGGACTCCCTGCAGGGCCTCTCCACCAGCCTGGCACAGAGGGCGTGTCTGTCACCCAGGGGCTCTTCCTGCCCCCTGCACTCTTCTGGGGACCAGCTCATGAGGGCAGAGGGTGAGCATATGGGAAGGGGTTGGGAGGAGGGGTCAAAAGCAAGGAGACAGAGAAAGGGACACAGACGGGAAGGGAGAGGGTCTCTGTGTCCTGGGCGGAGCCTGGGCTGAGCAGGACCTGGCCACCGCCCCAGCAGGAGCTATTCTAGGCTCCGCGTGACTTCACTCCGGGGCCAAGGCTTAGGCAAGCTTCAGGGTGACAGGGAAACGGCCAGAGGCTGCTTCTTGTCCTCCAGCCCTTGGTGCCTCTGCGCCTGGTGCCAGCAGCCCAGCCCCCGAGTCCTCACCCCTCTGGTGGCTGCTCCAGCGCGGCTCCGCGGCTCGGGTCTCCAGCAGCAGATCGGCCGTGCTATGCGGCGGAAACAGCTCCAGCAGCCTCACCAGGTCCCCCGTGTACAGGGCATTCTGCAGGGCCATGTCACGGCACAGCAGTGGCGCGGGCCATCGGGGCTCCCGGGCGGAGGCCCCAGGGAAGTACCCCACATGGTGTCCCCAATGGAGAGGGGAGCGCCTCCGCCCTGGCATGGCCAGTTTGCGGAAGGGAGAGCCAAGAAGCAGGACTCAGGACGCTGGGCAGGCGGGGGCTGGGCCGCAGCCAGGCGAGGCCCATCGTGGGAGGGGCAGCGGTGCCAAGCCATAAATAGCCCCAGCTGTCCCAGCTGCAGTCCGAGGCTGAGGGTGGGAGCGGGAACAAGGGAGGAGCCTGGAGAGCAAGGATGGAGCCCTCCAACCCTGAGCTGCACCCGATCTCACAGCAGGACTGAAGGGACCACCCGGATGGTGGCATCAACTGCCCTTACACGGGGCCCCCAGAGGTGGGAAGTGACTGGCCCCTTGTGTGACAACTTGTTGCAGAGCAGGGACTAGGAGGGGGTGGGCTGGGGTGGGGCTGTCCGCTGCCATTTCTCACCCTGCCTCATCTGTCATGGGCTCCACCAAGAGGCCCTGATCCCAGTCAGGGGGCAGGTGGGTGTCTATAATCGTTTCTGTCCTCCCAAATGTCACCAGTTAGCCCCACACCTTCACCCTCCCAAACCCCAGGGAGAGGTAGGTTCACAGTAGTGACAAGTGGCGGAGAAGGCCCCTCTGCATTCTTAGGAAAACAGACTCCCCCCAGGGAATTAGGGCCCCCACAAGCAGCAGTAGCACACCCCACCCATCCGGTGCTGACCCCCAGCTCCCTGGATGACCCCTGGGCCTCCCTCAGCCTCTCCATCTGCTATGGGTAGCAGGGGTCTCAGCAGGACGTGAGAAGGAATAATGAGACCACTTTCCTTTCTTTAGTTATTTTTAAAAGGTTTTATTTATTTTTAGAGAGGAGAAGGGAGGGAGAAAGAGAGGGAGAGAAACATCACTGTGTGGTTGCCTCTTGCACGGCCCCCAGCTGGGGACCTGGCCTGCAAGCCAGGCCTGTGCCCTGACTGGGAATCGAACTGGCGACCCTTTGGTTCACAGGCTGGTGCTCAATCCACTGAGCCACACCAGCCAGGGTGAGACTACTTTCATTTAGGGAGATAAAATGAGAAAAAGGAGCCCTGGCTGGTGGCACAGTAGATAAGGCGCCTGCGAACCCAAAGGTCACTGGTTCAATTCCCATTCAGGGCACATAACCAGGTTGCCAGCCAGGTCTCCAGCCAGGTCCTCAGCTGGAGGCAGGTGAAAGACAACCATACGCTGATGTCTGTCTCCCTCTCTGCTTCTCTCCCTTCCCCTCTCTGTAAAAATAATAAATAAAATCTTTTTTAAAAATATGAGAAAAAGGAGAAAGAAAACTCAAACCAGCCCCTGCGCTCAGCTGAGCCCCGCTGCCCACATGGTGGTCTAGGTGGTCTCACCTGGCCGGGCTCCCATTGCCTTTCCGACCTGTGAAACACACCTCGGCCTTTGTTCACACACTCTTGACCTTGTTTCCCTGGGGAGAACTCTGGGGCTCCCAGAGTTTCCAGACTCCAGCCCCCTAGCTCTTCTGTCCCGACAGAAGGATGACGGATGGACTCCCACCAGCAGGTGGGAGAGGCGCCCCACTGAGCCCCTGGGGCCAGGCTCTGGGCCAAAGACAGGGTGCAGAGCTAAGTCAGGTAGGAGAGGGGTGTCCAGGGGAAAGAGGTGAAGACCACTCGGAAAGGCACTGGATCTCCCAGCAGCCGCAAGTACCTCCACCCTCCTCTCCAGCCTGCCACCCCCAAACTTCCCTGAAGAAACCAGCTCTAGAGGACATACGCTGGTCCGATCTCTCCTCACTTCACAGGTCGGGGCACCGAGGTCCCAAGACAGGAAAGGACCGTGCGGCCCACACAGGGCCTCAGTGCCGAATGGGCTGCACTTCCGGGCTCCTGCTTGTCCCCTTTCCTCTACCTACAGAGACCTTCCTTCGCCCCGTCTCCTCCCCACTTTGAGGAGGAAAGGGAGCAGGGGAGCCACACAGGAGGGAAGGTGACAGGGTGGGGCCAGAGGTCAGGGGTCCAGGATCAGAGGGCCTGGACTAGGCGGGGAGCAAGGGGGACGCAGGTGACACGGATCAAGCGGCAGAAGCACAGAGCAGGACAAAGAGCTGGTCCTGGAGCCCTCTGGGCGTTTATGCCTCTGCCCCCGGCCCTGGCCGTGCGGCGCTGCCTCACCCCACCGCTCATCTCGGGCCCCCGGCCTGCGCGGTCACGTCCGCTTCTTCTTCCCCTTCGCCAGCTCGGCCTCCGCAGCGCCCTGGTCCGTGCCAAGCCGCATTCTGTTCATGCTCAGCGGTGTCTTGAGATACCAGTCCTGGGTCGCAGGGAGGAGGACAGCGTTGGGTCCGGCCCTCAGTCCCGCCTCCTCGCCCATGTTTATGGACCTGTGTCCACGCTGGACTTTTCTCCCCTCCTCCCCTGTTAGAGCCATGGTCGCTATTGCTCCCACCAAGTGGCCCCTGTCAGGGGCGAGCTGTTTGCCCTGTCCCCCGTGCTGCGGCCATCCTGCCACCATGGGGGTGGCCGCTGACTCCGAGGGGGGAGGGGAATGGCAGCTGGTGCCGAACCAGCCAAGGGCTCCTCACCCATAGGCAGCACTTTCAGGCCCTGATTCTGGAGGAAGCCGGTGAGCCGGTGCTGCCCACATCTGTGACTTCTGTCCCCGTCCAGGCTGGGCTCCATGGGGGAGCAGAGAGAGGGGCCAAGGCGTGCTGCATCCCTGGGGCTCCGGAGACCCGCAGCCCTGGCTCCCACCCCGCCCCCAACTCACCTTCAGGGAGTCCTCCTCCTCCCTGTACACTGGCTCCAGCTTCGCCAGGTGAGCCAGGAACTCTGAGGCCACCAGGGGCCGCTTGGGCAGTTGCAGGATCCGCCGCTCGGTGAGCACCCATTGGATGGCTTGGAGAATGTGGCCGGGCGTGTAGCCATCGGACACCTTGGCCAGGGAACTGATGTCCAGGCTCTGCGTCACCTGGACTCCCTGTGCATCCAGCATATGCTTCCAGAGCACTGCAGGCAGGGGAGTGGGGAGGGACACGGGGCAGCGAGAGGCCGTGGGCACCTCCGCCAGGTCTGGGAGGAGTTGCGCGCCCCTGGAGGGCCGGCCTCTGCCCCCCGGGAGGGGAGGCCTCACCCTCCCCACTCGACACGAGGAAACGAAGACATGAGGACTTCGGTGGGCTGCCCATGTCCGCAGAGCCAGGCCGGGACCCTCACCCGGCTGCTTGCGGAATGGCCAGCCCTTGCAGAGCACTTGGCTATGGAGGTGCTGCCCCGAACAGCACTGGGGACGGGGAACCGGTGGGGAGACTTTGGCCGGACCCCTGCTGTGGCCCATCCCCGTGTCCCCAGCCTCACCATAGCGAGACGCGTAATCGGGTCGAGGCATGAAGAGAATCCTCTCGTAGGTCCGGCACAGACCCTTCATCTCGGCGAGCTGCGGCCGGTCAGTGGTCCCTATCAGCATGACGCGGTCCCCGGGGCCCAGCAGCTGCAGGGCCTTGGTGAGGTCCTTCTTTATTCGCTTTGGGTCCATCTGCTCCGGGGAGACAGGGGTGGTGGGCTGGGGACATGGTGACATCACACAGGCTCCTAAGTTCTCACGGCACCTGCCCACACTCACACAGACCCTGAGAGGCAGACGGAAGCAGCCATCAGTCCTGCTTGAAGGATAGGGAGGCAGGGGAGGGCTGGGGACTGATCCAAGGCACACAGCGGGGGGTGTTCAGAGTGGCCTGCTAGGGCCTCACGTTACCCGCCCGTGGGGTCTCACCTCCTTCTCTTCTTTTGGGACCTTCTTATAGAAGTTCTTTTCGGCGTTCCCGATCCAGATCACAGAGGGCTGAAGGAGTCGGGCCAACTGGACAGGTGGGCGAATCGGCACCTGACGTCAGGTAGCCCTGGGCGAGGCTCCCCTCCCCATCGGGTCCAACCAGGGTTGGGGCCAGACACAGGCAGCGGTGACCCCGGAGCTCAGCCTTCACTTCCCACATCCTGCTGACCCCACCTGCCAGCCCTTCGCTCCCATGTCACACCTCAGCGTGAGCACGGTCCCTGCGCTCCCTGGGGACTGGGAGTAGCTACATCTTAAGCCTCATTCCTCCTTCCAGTTCCACCCACCTGCCCTGTACCCAGGGCTGCGGGTGCCCACAAGCTCCTGGCAGGCTTGGTAAGGACCTCACCAGCTCCTGACAGGTGGCCTCCTGAGCATAAAGCCCGCCCTGCCCTGTTGTCACATCGGAGAACCAGAAACACCGAACCTTGAAGACGATGTGCACCACCATCTGCGTCCCGGCCTTGCCCGGGTACTTGCCCTGCAGATTGGCAGGCGACAGGTCGAACAGGTTGGCACCGGTTTCCGTGCACACGGCATTGACCAGCATCTTCTTCCCCGTGCCGGAGGGGCCCACCAGGAGGAGGGAGCGGATGAGGGGGGCCATGGAGTGTATATCGGGGGAGCCTGCAACAGGGAACGGGGCAGAGGCAGGTGGCCAGCCGTCAGTGGGCCCAGGAGTGGGCCACTGTGCAAGGCAAGGTCGCAGGCCCAGGGCTGTGCGGGATGAGGGTCAGGTCCTGGCTGTGCTGCCTCCCCACAGCCTGAGCAGTCAGCCCCCTGTACCACCACGCTGAGAGCACTTTCAACGCTTAGCTATCACAGGAAGGGCCCTGTACCCCTCCTGTGTCCTTCTGCTTCCATGTCCCATGCAACTAGAGGGCATGGGACCAACCACTTCAGAAAGACCCTTGTCCTGTGGGAAGGGGACAGACTACGGGACGTCCCTTGGAATTGAGTGAGGGGCTGGTGGGGTGGCCTGGGCTGGGCATGACCTCCAGCAGGGGAAGGGGCTGGCAGGGGGGTCCAGCGTGGGTCCCGGGCACAGGGCACAGGAGGGGCAAGCTGGGTGTACCCCAGGCTTGCCTCCCGCAGGGCCTCTCACCAAGCCGGAGGACTCCGTACAAGGCCATGTTCTGCCGGATGTCAAACAGGGATGGCATGGGAAGCTTGTTGGCCAAACTCAGGGTGGATCCGAGGTAGAGGAAGTCACCTGGGGGACAGGCACCCACTTGAGAGAGCCGCGTGGGGGGAAGGTTCCCTTCAGAGGGCAGTGGGAAGGCCTGGGCCTGAGAGCGGGCGCCGGGGAGGGGCCTCACCAACAAAGTCCTTCAACGCCACGGTCTTGCTCTTCTTTAGAAAGCCGAAGACCACGACCTCTTCGAACAGAGAGACCACAGTCCTGGCAGAGGATGGCATGGGGGGGCCCCCAGGGGATGTGGAGACAGACCACACCTCCTTGGTCGGGATCAATACCGATACTGGCCAGCTGGCATCGGGAGTGTGGCCCCAGCCCACGGGCCCAGAAGGCTGTCTGCCCACCCACGGCGGGTGCTCTGTGGGTTGAGGGGGTGTGAGAAGGACCAGCACCCGCTGTGACACTTCCTCCATCGGTCTGGTCCCGGCCCCAAAGTTCCACCACCCTAAACCCAGCCTTCTGGGCGACTCATCACCCTCTGGCTAGAAACCACGAGGAAGGTGCACAGGCTCTGGGAGGGGCGGCCATGAGAGCAGCTAATGCCAACATGCTCATGACTCATCACACTAGAGGAGTGAGCAGAAAGGGGCCCGACAAGCTCCGTGGTGCCCCAGGATGGGACGTCCGGGGGAGGTGGCTTTGGAAAGGACAAAGCAGCTTCAGGCCAAGTTTGGAGGGAGCGTTCAGAACAGCACTCCACTTATATCTTATGCGGCACCCTCATTTCAAGGCACTTCCTCTCCCGTGAGTGTGGCAGGGGAGGTGCTTGGGGAACCGGGACGGGGGGTCAGGGGGGTTAAATGACTTCCCGGGGGTCACGCGGCCAGGGCCCAGGGCTTGCTGCGTTACCCACAATCCCGTGAGGGTCTGCTACCTGTCCAGGGTCAGGTCTTTCTCCTTCTTCCTCGCAGCTTTCGCCGTCACTGTCTTTCTCTGGTTGGAAATGAGCACGTAGGAAGTGGGCCTGTCTCCCTTGCCCCCGGCACCGTGTGTCCTCCCCTGTCCCAGGCAGGCCCTCGTCTTGCCTTCGGAGCCTTGAAGGGTCTCCCCTCCTCCCGGTCCACAGCCAGGCGCAGGCTCCTCAGCTCTTGTCGCATGAGCTCATCCACCTGCTTGGACAGCGACGGGGGTCCGGGGACTGCCACGCGGGGAGGCGAGGGTGGGCAGGAAGGCAGCAGCCTCGGAGCAGAGCCGGGTGGGCCCCGTGAAGGCAGCAGGTGGCCTTAGCCCGGGCATTTGCCCCCGGCTCCCAGCAGGGGTCCACACTCAACCCCCAACCACGTTCTGCTCAGGCACCAGCCCTGCTCTCAATGGCGTCTGAGAGGGGAGAAGCCCCCGGGGTTGGAGTGGATGGGTTTTCAGACCCACCCTTTAGTGCCTGTGTGACCTGGAGGAGTCCCGCGACCTCTCAGCCTCATTTTGCACAAGTCAGGTCGTGGTGCTCCCCGCGGGGGGCTTTGGGAAGGTCACGTGATCTGAAGGTCCCACAGCTCATCAGCGGGGCTCTTTAAGTATGGGTGGGGGTGAGGGTGGCCCTCGCTCAGACCCCCTCCCCCGCCCCTCCAGGCTTGGGGAGAAAGAGGGACCCAGGGAGGGAGAGGACAGTGGGGACCCAGAGGGACGGAGATGGACTCGCAGGGAGGGTAGTGCCATGAGAATCCAGAGGCCGAGTGGGGAGAGGGGTTCTGCAGGGGGGCCCAGGCTGGCGCTCGCCCCCACCTGGGTCCGGATCTCCTGCTCCATTTCCTTCCTCTTCTCTGCCCGGAGGGCCTCGGAGTCAAAACTCTGTTTGGGGTAGACGTTATCTTGCCTGCTCTTCCACATAGCTGGGCAGGGAGTGGAGGTCAGAGTCCCAGGTGTGCTCGCACACCCTTGCGTGCACACACACACGCGTGTCGGCTGGAGCCTGACCCAGGTGGTCCACCTCTCTCCGTCCCTCTGGCTGTCTCACACTCACGCACGGGCCAGGAGCCTGACCTTGGCCTCACCAGGTTACCTGGCACTGCTTCTCCCCAGACCGCAGAGAGAGGCCTGATCCCAAGGCCGTGACTGCAGGGTTCAGACCCAAACCCATAACACCCCCCACCGATGCTCCCTTCGGTGTCATCCCCTAGTTCTACACACCCCCAGGGCCACCTCATGACCCACATGGCACATGTCCACTTTCCCCGGGACCAAGGGTCACGCCAAGGCCCCACAAGGCCGGGGCAGCCTCCCGGCCTTCTCCCCGCTTACTTTTATACTCCTCGTGCCCTGCGCTGATCAGGGGCATGAATCTGGAGGGCGACACTTTCAGCGTGGTATCCGCTTCCTGGAACAGAAGTTCCCTTCGACCTCGACCCCGTCTTCACCCTTCCCAAACCCAGCCCCTCGGACCTCACTTCCCTGCCCACTTGGTCCAAACGTGCAGGAGCTGCCTCACCCCTTTCCCAGGCTTTTCTTTCTTCCCTTTCTTCTCTTTTTTCTCCTTTTCTTTTTCCTTTTTGGGGTCCTGGTCCTTTCTTTTGCCCTCCTGGACCTGCATCTCCAGTTCCATTTTCACCTGCGACCAAAGACAGATGATGTTTCAGAGGGGACCAGGGGCACTTTGTAGGGGCAAGAGAACCCAGGGCCTGTGGCTGCAGTGGACTCAGGACCCCCAAGGCCTAGGGGAACTTGTGGGGTCCAGGTGGCTGAGAGTCCAGAGATTTCCCTCAGGTCCAGGAGGAGGACACCAGGCATCCGTGTCCTGACAAGGGCGGCCATCCTCTTCTGGCCCGTGGGGCTGTGGTGTCACAATTACCTCCCTAGATATTTCCTCCCCTGGCAAGGATGCTTCCCTGGATGCAGGCACCCCTCGCCCCCATGCAGTCTTCCTAACAGCATGTATTTCTTCCAGCCACCTCGGACCTCAGCCCCGCAGCCCAGGGCTGCCCCAGCTTACACTCAGGGCCCTCTGTAACCTCAGAGCCAGAGCCACAGAGGCCTCCTGCCCACCCCCCACCCCCAACCCCCTCCAGGGTACCTGTTCTGGGGTCTTGTTTGAGAAGATCAGGTAGGAGCCACCTAAAGACTCATCTGGATAATCAGGGAATCGGCCAGTAAGGGCACTAAGTGAACACAAGGCAGTCGCAGAGATGGACAGGTGAGAGGGTGAACGGGTGGCGGGTGGGCAGGTGGAGGGGTGGGTCGAAGGGTGGGTGGGTGAATAGCTGGATAGAGAGGAGGAGGAGGAAAGATAAAGGACCAGGGGGAAGGAGGGAGAGAGGGAAGGAACAGACAGTTACGGAATAGAAAGGACAGATTACTCAGGGGACATTTCTGGTTGCTTTCCCCATTTTATTCTGGCATTTTCTCTTCCATCTGGGAAATAGAAAGTCGTGAGTGGAGATGGCCCTGTCGGTTGGGGACCCCGCGTGCTGGCAGCGTGCTGGTGGCATGGGGGTGGATGGTGAAAGGGCCCAGGCTAGACCAGAGGACAAGACAGGGTGGGGACACGGGTGAAGAGGGAACGGGGTTGAGGGTTGAGTCAGCCGAGGCTGGGGACACTGACTGGCACTCGATAAACCACTGTCGGATTTGCTCCTTCATTTTCTCCTTCATGTCGGGCCCCTCCGTCTCCCTGAGGCCATCCTGGGTCTTCACCATGGCCAGCTGGAACTCCTCCTCCTTCTCCGTCTGGCGGAGCCTCCTGAAGTCCTCCTGGGCACCGGCCCGGACCAGGACGCCGGAGCGCCCCGCCTGGCTGGACGATGGGAGCTGGGGACAGGCGGCGGGTCGAGGGACTCAGGAGTGGCAGTGGGGACCACCGACCGGCCTCGGGCTCACGCACCTGCCCCCACGCGTCCCCTGTACATGCGCCTCGCACGCACGCCCACACGCAACATCAGGCAGGCCTGCAGCAGGAGAAATTGTGTTTGGAGCCGAAACTCGTCTGTGTAAATTACTCTGATAATGAGTTTGCTAGATGCATCCGGGGGGGAGGGGGCCCCCGCCCGCTCTCCCAGCGCGCCCTCCCCTGCGCGCCTCCGGCCCAGCCCCCACGCGCACCCCCGCCCGGCGCCCGCGTTGGCAGCCTCGCTTGCAGCCACTTTCCCGCCTCATTGGCTCCCAAATGTATTTTAAATATCACTGTGCGCAGAGACAATTACTGAAAACGCTGAGCTCACACTGCTGGTGGGGCCTGGCGGCCAGGCTCATTCCTCACCCTCCGCTGTGCCAGGCCCCCCGCCCGCGCCCCACCAACGCCTGACCCCGGACCCCCGGGGGCTCAGCCCGTCAGCTCCCCCGGCAAGTCCCTGACCTCCACTCCCAAGCAGCAGACCTTGGCCCCTCTCTTCTCCGAAGCCCCCAGGCCGCCTGGGGCAGCCATCCCAGGGCTGTCTGGGACCCCTCTTCTCCCCCAAGACCCGGTATCAGCCAGGCCTCCCTGGGCTCTGCCCACCGCAAGGCCGCATGCCAGGGATCGTATCCCTTGCCCCTGTCACCCTAAGTCAGCGGAGACCAGCCAGACGAGGGAAGCATCAGAGAACAGAGGCCAGGCAAAGTCAGGGAGGCTGTGCGGGCGGTCAGCCGGCACACCCCACGTGCACACTCATGCTCACCGCATGTTGTTTGCACTTGGCCCTTCTCCCTGCATGCAGAGGAGAAGCAAGTCTGGGCCCCCCGGAGCAGGTGGGGAGTGCATGGCCCTGAAAATGCTCCAGTGTGAGGGGTGTACCCCGTTCCAGCTGGGCCTGTGGTTCTCCCCCTGGGCTGTGGCCTCTCCCCCTCCTGGGCCCACCTGCGCAGCCCCTCTCCAGCCAAGGGCACAGACCTGGGTGTCCAGGATACTCGCTGTGACTACTCTTCATCCTGCACCCCCACTTGAGACCCTTCTAAGGGAAGGGAAGTGGCTTGGCTGTGACTGTCCTGTCCTTTCCTCTTACTCAGCCAAACCCTGAAGGATCCTCCAGGTCCCCTTCCCCCCGGCACGCCAGCACAGTCTGGAGGGGTGTGTGGGCAGGGGGACGCTGCACAGGGCCGCACTGTGGAGCCGGGACACAGGGGTCAAGACAAGGGGTGGCGTCCCTTGCACCGGCCAGTCCTGTGCCCCGCCGTGGCCAGGGAGGGACTCACCATGCCTATCAATTCCATCTCCGCTCGCCGGTCCTGCTGAGTGTGTTTCCTCTGCTGGCACCCTTTCCACACCTGGGGGGACACACGGGCCCAGGTGCTCCCCACACTGCGTTTCTTCAGGCATGTGGCTCAGTCCCAGGGAGTCACAGCAGCCCCTCTCCAGGTGCTGGGGGGCTGGGTGCGAGGTGGGGGAAGGGCTGGGAGGCACCTGAGCAGGAACTGCCCAGTGCAGGTGGGGCAGCAATGCACCCAAGCGGTCCTCTCTGGTCCCCGGGCACCCCAGGAATTCCCTCCTCACGCCACCCTGAATCTGCTGTATCTTTCAAGGCACAGATCGAGGTCTGGCCACCTCCAAGAAGCACTGACCACTCTCTTGTCTCAGAATACCCATCCCTTTGAAATAAATACCCGATTCTATCCAGGCACGTGAACATCGGTGCTGGAGGGACTATGGAGCGCCCTTAATTAAGTCCTACATTTTAAAAAAGATCTTATTCTATATTTAGAGAGAGGGGAAGGGAAGGAAAAAGAGAGGGAGAGAAATATCAACGTGGAACCCAGGCATGTGCTGTGACTGGGAATCGAACCAGCGACCCTTTGGTTCGCAGCCAGCACTCAGCACACTGAGCCACACCAGCCAGGGCTAATTCCTACATTTTTGACCCAAGGAAGCCAAGGCTGAAGACAGAGTATGGTCCTTCCCAGGCCCAGAGACTATCACTACAGAGCTGAGACCAGGACCAGGTTTCCGGACTCAGCACCCAGTGCTCTTCTCCCAGACCGCCAGCCACTCTCAGGCCCGTGGACAACCGGGTGCCGGCACGTGGAAGGAGGGGCACTGGGCAGAGGGAGGCCAGGCAGCCTCCCGTCCCAGCTTCGGGACTAGGGTTTCCATACCCTTGATCTCTGGGTATGGAAAAAAGGGACAGAAGGACTCCCTTTCACTCCCAGGGGGAAGTGGGGCTCTGTCTTTGGGGCCGACCCTCCTCTCCAAAGGCTGGCTGTCTCTCGCCCTGCAGTGAGGACCTTCACCTCCTCTGTGGGGCAGTCAAATACAGGGGCTCCTACTGGGACACTCTGCTTACTGATCGATAATCAAAAGCTATCCCCCTTGGAGAGGACATCTGTCCTCCAGGGGTGATGTTGGTTTGTTGGCTGGCGTGCTTTTGGGCTTTGGTAGAGAGAGGTTCTCCGTGTGCTCTCTCGAGCTGACAGGTGTTGGGAATTGAGGGAGGAGGAGAGAAAAACCAGCCCCATGCCAGCCGTTCTGGGCCAGCTTCTGGAAAGAGAGGTGGCAAGTGACTCCGGGGGCAGAGCAGGATTCTGACCTCTGAACTCCGGGACGAAGTATTTATACCAAATGCCTCGGGAGTTCAGAGACATGAGATGCCAAGTGCTTCTTGGAGACGCTGGTGCTCGAACTCTGGTCTGTGGCCCCTTTCTGCACTGAAACTTCCCCAGGGCCCCTCCAGTGTTGTCAGCCTCGTGGGCGATGACAGAGACCAGGCCCACGCACTGAGGGGACAGCACGGGCTGGGAGGTGTGGAATGGCCACCAGCACAGTGAGGCAGCACGGGGACACCTAGGGACAGGCTGGGTGCCCTGCAGTAAGCAGGATGGACAGCATTCCCGTGCTGAAGCAGGGGACCACTCCAGGCGGCACAGACCTTGATCACACCTGGGTCACATCAGCTCTCTTCATTGCGTTTCCCTTTGCCTCAGCTGCCCAGCGGCTCAGCGTGTGTTCTAATGACTTGTTTTTTTAACAGTCTTAAAAGAGTTTCTGAAATGATCATCTACTCGGCTCTGCAGGTGCAGAGTTGGGCTGCTACCTTAGTATGATCCTTCTCCCCTAACTGTAATGCTCCTTTTGTTCCTAGGCTTTTATGGGACCCCACTTCAAGCCATTTTGGAAATAATGATGTACAACAGCATAAATAATAAACAAATAAGGTACCTGATTGCTGACTTAGAATGGTCCCTGGTTTAGGCTCTAGTTCTGTGGCCACCTGCACTTCTGTCATCAATTGCTAAGCTAGGCAGACTTCCTGGAGGAGGTGTTTCCCTTGCTTGTCTTGGATGCTGGGGAGTTACCTTCTGAATGGTGATAGCTGCTTGGTCCTGACTGAACTTGTGCTGCCTGCTCTCCCTCATCTTCCTGTCCCGCTCCTCCTCTCTCCGAATCTGTCGAACGAAGGTGGCACGGAGCCGGCCTTGCCTGGCCCGCTCAGCCTTCTGGAGCAGGATTATGGCATCGGTCCGGGACATTTCTGGAAAGCTCTAGCCAGAGCAGAGAAGAAGGAAGGGCCTGCATTCAGGTGGGCAGCTGGTAAACCAGACATGAAAGGACACGCTGGGGCCATGATGATCCTCACAGGGCATCGAGGTGCCCTAGTCCTGCCCCTCTTTCTTGGGGCAGGAAGGTTACAAGGCCAGGAGAGCAGCCTGGAAGGAGGCCAGGGGTTACCCAAAAGCGCGCTCAGGTGGGAGCAGGCAGGGGCGTGCAGAGCACTCTATTCTGGGCTCCGGCCTCGGGCAGGGGTCTGGGAGGGTGCGCCATTGACTTGCCTCCCGAAAGGACACTGGCTCCATCCTGGACAGGATCTCCGCCAGCATCAGCCCCCGCTCCTGCAGAGTGTTCGACTGCTCCAGCCGGAAGTATTTGGGGATTGGAACCTCCAGGTCTGCCTTCGGGGCAAATGTGGGCGGAGGGTCAGGAACCAGGAACCGGGCCAGCTGGCTGATCCGTGACCCTTCCCGGCTGCTTGCGCAGACCCTGGCACCGTTTCCCTCCCGGCTAGCGCCCTGCAGTGGGAGCCTTGCCCCCCACCTCTCCTCTGCCTTGAGCGAGTGACCAGAGTAGAATCTTAGCAGGACACGGTAGCTTACGCACAGTGCCTCCAAAGCTGGCTGCGCACCGGCATCAACTGGGGAGCTCTTCAGATGGACTCCCAGCCCCTCCCCAGCCCACCACACCCGAATGGCAGGGCCTGCAGCGAGTGGGTCTTTTCGAGTCCACCGCTGAGCCGGAGCCCTGGGACTGCCTCACGTTTGGAACAGTGAACCCTGACCTCCAGGGCCCACCTGGGGCTGCCGGTGCATTCAGATCACCTGAGGGTTTTGTTAAGCTGCAGGTGCGGACCAGCAGGTTGGGGGTGCGGCCGGAGACTCCGCATGTCTAACGAGCTCCTTGGTGGTGCCGATGGTGTGCGCCCCAGGACCACACTTTGAGGGGCAAACCTCCGGAGGACTGTCCACCCGTCCCGGGCCGTGCATGGGTCTCCCCAGCCACACAGGACATCCGGTCTGACTCTAGCCACCCCCCCAGCTACTTGTACGCACCCCCACCCCCACACTCCCCCGATTCCTGAAGCCCTTCTCCTGAGACCAAATCCCCTCCCTCTCTTGCAGACATCCCAGGGGTGTCCAGAGAGTTCAAGACCAGCACCCCACCCCCAGCCTGGGCTGGTGTGGGCGAAGCCGTCTGCCCGCACCGGCGTGAGCTTGAGGTCCTGCAGCACGTGGTCCAGGCAGTGGTACTCGCACAGGTCCGTGCGCACCAGCTCGTCCTTGAGCTCCAGCACGCGGCCCGCCACGCTGTCCAGCAGGCGCCGCAGCAGCCGCCGCTTCTGCGGCTGCACCATCTGGTCCTGGAGGGTGTCGAAGCGGCGCAGCAGCCCCAGGTAGCACAGGTAGAGCGAGGAGAGCCGGCGCTGGAAGGACGGCCGCTCCCGCCCGGGCACCTCGTGGAGCAGGGGCTGCTCTCGGTCCAACACCTCTTGCAGGGCCACGTGGGAGGCGTCCCAGAGGCGCTGGTAAGCTCTGGAGGGGGGCAGCCGCGCACTCAGGGGCGTGAGCATGGGGTGGGGGGACGTGTGTGTGTTGGGGGCACGGGGCCCTTCGAGGACTGCGGAACTGGGTTGCAGAAGCTGCGATGTGAAGGTGGAGCTTAGTGCAGTGAGGGGTCCTCAGGGAGATGACATGGGGCTCAGGGGTCACCAGAGGGGTGAAGAATGGCCACGGCTCTCAGGGGCTCCCTGTAAGGAAAAGGCCCCCCAGAGCGGGCAGACAGCCGGTCGCTCCAGGGTGAGGGTGCAGCCCAGGGGCGCTGCAGCGGTCTAGGACGGTGGGCGGCAGGGGGCGTGTGTGGGATGATTGGGAGGAAGGTTTTTCCCCCCGGAATGGAGGCCTGGTTCTGGATGTCCCCGCCCAAGAGAGATCTGAATGATGACTGAAAGCTGAGCATAGGCTGGGGCAGCTGGGGCTGCTTTGTGCATGTCTCCAGGCCAGGGTGGCCGGAGCCAGGCCCCGAGCCCACTCAGTAGTCCTTCTCCCCACCCCCAGCAGCCCCAGCCTGGCAGGGTCCTGAGCAGGAAGCAGTTGGGGGCTCCACTCCGGCCCCCACTCACCCCTCAGACATGGTGCCCACGCCTCACGCTGTCCTTGGTGAGCTGGTCACAGAACCCGCAGAACCTCTGTGGTTCCACTCCGGCTCCGCCCCCGGAACAGCTCCGTGTTCAGGATTCTGTCCCACTGTCCCAGTGTTCTAAGGCCGTGAAGGGAGCGCTTGAGGACACGTCTCAGAAGGGAGGGCCGGCTCCATCGTGGTCGCAAGCCTCGGCAAGGTGGGGCTGAGCGTGGGCTCAGTTTTTCTCTCGGGGATCAAATGAAAGAATTGTCCCCACCTGAAGTCACCCGGGACTGCCAGGCTCTGGTGAACATCGGCCTAACGGCATTCCTCCAGGTCTCAGCTGGAGGAACCTGTGTTCCTTAAGGCAGAGCCAGCCCCCTTTACTCCATGGCTCGTGCAGGCCCAGGAAACCATGATCTCCTGATTCTGGTTAGAGTGGCCTTTTGGGCTCACCGTTAAGTAGGGACTTAATGATTCTATACAAAGCTAAGGCCCTGGGGCAAAGGAAAGGGGGAAGGGGAGGGGGGTTCTCAGGTGTTAGTGTGTGTGGGAGTTACCCACCCGAGATCGTCAGAAAGCAGGTGCTGATCCTGCAGTCGCAGGTGGGTCTGGGCATCTGCATTCATGACAAGCTCCCCACCCTGCAGACGCTGCTGTCTGAGCGGCACCGTGAGGAGCAAGGTGGGAAACCCACCGGGAGTTGGGAAGAGCCAACGCTCAGGAACCTGGGCCTGCCACCTTTTAGCGGTGGGACCCAAGCATGGATGATTGGTTCTCCTCGTACGCCTCTGTGGGAGGCTCTTTTTATGAGAAAATGGGTAAGAAGGAAGTGTCATAGTAGCAGCTGCTGTCACGAAGTCTTCTCAGCTCTTAGAGCTGCAGGTGACGGACTGAGTCTATCCAGCACATAGAGAACAGGGGGGATTTTGGACTTAGCCAGTGACTCCTGCCTGACCCTCTGCGTTTGGGAGGACGTGTATGGGCTACGTGCCCGCAAGCTGGAGCAGAGGCTAAATGAGAGAATGTCCAATGAGAGGCGGGAAACCTGGGTGAAGGCCATGGCGCCTCCCTGCAATTTTTCCGTGCGTTTGAGATTTTTCTAAGCGAAATTGGGGAAGAAACGTCAGGGGTCTCCAACACCTTCCCACCCATGAGTTCTGAAGTGGAGGCAAGAAAGGGTTAGGCACGAATGAAAACATCTTGCAGATCCCAGCACGCTATTTGGAAGCTGGTTCGGGCCCTGCCCTCCGCGTATCGAAGAATTTATCTGTGTCGTCCCCTGAGCCCAGCAAGGGACAAAACTGATACTCGGCCAGAAATGGCATCACAAAACGTGGTCTGAAGGGGTGACGTGGGAGGAATTTCAGCCCTGGAGAGGGCGTGATGGCCAAGTCGGATGTCCGCTCACGGCCGATTCGAACATCTGTCCCATGTGCTCATGGGGGACACCCAGCAAGCATTTCCTGTGTTAAGTGTGAGTGTTGCGATTCCGCCACAGTGCCGTACACACCTCTGCCCCAGATCACACCTCACCTTCACACGTCCGTTGCTGAAATCACCACAGTGCACGAGAGCCGCTCGCCCTTTATTTAGCTGAAGCCCAGGGTCACTTGGCGCTGGTGTACTTGGTGACGGCCTTGGTGCCCTCGGACACGGCGTGCTTGGCCAGCTCCCCGGGCAGCAGCAGGCGCACGGCCGTCTGGATCTCCCGGGACGTCAGCGTGGTTCGGCCCGAGTACTGGGTCAGCCGCGCGGCCTCACCGGCCAGCCGCTCAAACACATCGTTCACAAAGGAGTTCATGATGCTCATGGCCTTGGACGAGATGCCGATGTCAGGATGCACCTGGAGGAGGGCGGCAGGGCCACTCTCACGGGGGGGCTCTGCCCGGCCCCCCAGCCCCAGGCTGGGGACTCGGGACTGGAAGGGCCACCACACTGCCTCTCCCCGGAGGCAAGAGACAGGGACCTAGGGGCTGGTTTTCATCCTGCCGGGTCCAAGTGACAAAGAAAACATTTAGCCGCAAGAGGAAACGCTACCGAGTTCCTGTATGGGCGCATGTCAGCATCTAGCTTTGAGGAACAGACCGGTTCCACGGCATTTCGCATTCTCCGTTGAATGCATTTACGTCGCGCTTCGTAGTGTGAAGGCATCATCGCTTTCGTCACCCTTCCTCTCTTAACGCACAGGGAGGGGTTTTGTCTTCTTGCCGCCAGCTTCGGTGACGGTAAAGACGCACCTTTGGACGCTCGTGCAAGTGTGTGGAAGGTTATTCTTAGGCATGGGGCTGGCGGGCCCAAGGGCGGGGGCACTTAATGTGGGGGTTACGCTCCAGAGAGCACACCCATGTGACCTGAGCTCAGCATCTGACGAGGGGTGTTAGGAGACTGGGGTTCTGTGGCTGGACGGTGACTCACTGTCACCTCAAATAAGGCACCTTTCTTGACCTCAGTTTCCTCTTCTGTCACACAAGGATTGGAACTAGGTGATCTCTCATGAAACCAACAGCGGGGGCCTGATCCCACCCTAAAATGTGGGTAGGTGGGCGTGCAGTGTTTCTCCGTGAAGTGGGAGACTGGGGACTCCCCAATGTCACCCATTACACCAATGGTGGAGACAGAGCCAGACACTGCTGGTCACCCCTGACAATGGGCAGTCAGAGCACACATGACACCCTCCATGTGTCAGCACCACAGTCATCCTCCCCGGGGCTGCTGGTGGGGGTGAAGCAGCCCCGCACCCCCATTAAGGGCTTTGCAGGGTGTGGGGGTAACTCGCTCACAGGTAACCCGGCCCTGGCCCAGGCCTCCCCTCACAGTTTGGAGCCCCAACATTAGGCTAAGCTGCAGCCCCCCAGCCCCGCCCCTTTCTTCAGGACACTGGGGTCTGTCCTCTGGTGCTGCCCTCTGGCCACCCCGCCCCCTCATTGCCAGAGGCCGGGGTTGTCCATCATGGAACCCACTCGTGGCATTCAGACTGGGGCCCGGCTCCGCCTGGGGGCTCTCGCCTAGCGGGGGTGGGGGTGTAAGACTCAGGCTGGTTGGAAAGACCTGGGCAGGGAAGGCAGCCACCCTGCCTCCTCCTGGCCGCGGCTCTGCCTGGGGTCCCCTAGACACGCTGGTGGTTGGGTGCCCATTGGTGCCCCAGGAGGTCAGTGTGCAAGTCACAGGAGTTGGTGCTCCTCAGAGGTGTGCCTGTGGGCGGCCTGCACAGAGGGACGGCCGTGGGTTGGGGGGCACCAGCGGGAAGTTTTCAGGGCTGGGGGTGCTGACCTCTGCTGCTGTCAGGTCCCGGCTCAGTCAACCCAGTGATCCGTTCTGGGCCGCAGGGGGTCCCCCTCTGTAAGGCAGACCAACCCCTAGCCCCCCGAAGACCGAGCGCCGCTCGTCTGCAGGCGTCTCCTGAGACTGAGTTCCCTCAAAGGGCTCCTCGCACCAGCCGGCACCCGCTGGAATTTCCCCGAACTTCTTATTTGCCCCACAATGTGTTTGGGGCCCCAGTGATCATCGCCTTCAGGGGGTCCAGCATTTTCTCCTGGTCTTTCCGCCCTTTAATTCCCTGCCGCCTGACAGTTCACAGAACCACTGTCTGTCCCAAAGGCCTGCGAGCCTCTGGCCGGGCTGGGGAGCGTGTTCTAAATGTCCTCCGTGCCTCGCAGGTGCACGACAGTCCTGGGAGGGGTCCGGACCCCCGAGGTCCAGTTTGACCCCTCGAGGTGGGCACGGTGTGCCTGAGGCCACCCGAGCCCAGTGGAGACTCCCAGCCCCGCACCCTTCCAGGCCCTTCGCCAGCTCGCTCTCCACACACGCTCCGGGGTCTCACCTGCTTCAGCACCTTGTAGATATATATCGAGTAGGTCTCTTTGCGCCGGCTACGCTTTCTGGTCTTCTTGTCCCCGGAGCTACGGCCCTTTCGGGCCCCAGACAGCTGCTTCCCATGCTCGGTGCTCATCCTCCGCCTCCTGGCACGGCGGCCTCCCATGCCTGGGCCACTCTTATGAAGTTGGCGGCAGCAGGCCAGGTGGGCCTGGGGACCGGCACCTGGGGTGGAGGGGCGGGGTTTGGCCCAGCGCCTCCACAACACGCTGTGGGTTAACCCTGGCAAGAGACAGTTGCTCTCTCCTCTCCTGAAGTGGTTCCCCGTTTCTGGATGAAGAGGCCTCCACCGCCCCTCTCCCTGAGCCCCTCATTCCCGACAAGGGAAGGATAAGGCGGCTGTCAGTAGAGGGAGTGACCTCGTGTGGCACCTTCGGGGAGCCAGTGTTCCAGGCTCTGGAAAGGAACCCGAGGCCACAGGAAAGGCACCGGCTGGGAGGGAGGGGGCGGGGGGAGGTTGTCCCATCACGAATCACGAATCACGAATCGGAGGTGGGAAGACAGGCATCACCTGTCGGTGGGTGAGAGCAAGCCGAGCAGGTGGGTCTGCACTCCTCACCGCCTACACCCCACGTGCTGAGGTGTGAGGGCGCCGGGAGGCCCATGCCTAACCCCAGACAAGGCACTGCCCACCTTAGGCATCTGCAGGATCTGTTTGGTGGGCTTTTTAAGCATTCAGAGCCCCAAGACTGGCTTTCTTTGGCCCGTCAAGCTGACTTTCTCCAGGTCCTGAAGCTCCTCTCCCCTTCCCACCGCAGGTAGCGCCATAGAGACCCAGCGACTGTCAGGGGGAGTTGGTAACGGAGCCCAGCCCTCCCACAGCTCACTCTCAAAGCCCTTCTCCCCGACCCAGGGCAGCCTGACAGGCCCTGTGCTCTGGACCCCGCTCAGGGCCCCAGGGGCCGGCGGGCAGTGGTGGGGACAGGAGTCTCAGCGGTTCCTCTGGCCCCGCCCCTGGGACTCAGCTCCAGCTTCTCACCTGACGCTCTGTCCCTCGCTCCCCTCCCCCCTACAACTCTTGGACCCCCAATGTCACCCGAGAAAACCCTTCTCACCTTCCCAGTAAGGGCACCAAGTTCCACCTTGCTGGATGCATCCCTGCCTTTTGAGTCCTGTGTCCTGAGACCTAAGCCACAGTTAGCATCTGATTTACACCACCTGGCTCTAGTCTTGCTGGCCTCCTCGTTGGACCCTGAGCTCCTGGGGGCTTTAGACACCGCCTGGGACCTTTCCAGTCTCCCACGTCCTCTGGTGAGCCTTGGACATCAAAGCTGTGGATGCTTTCCCACGGGGAACGCTGCCAGGGAGGCGCAGTCGGTGGCCGGCCCCTGGTGGCACACAGGCAGGAGGCAGTGCTGAGAACAGGCAGGCTGGGGACACGTGACAGCACAGCTCCCTGCGCGCGGCCAGCAGCAGCGGTTCCTGGATTTTGGTGTGAAGATGCACCTCCTGCCCATTTCTGCACCCCTCCACCCCACCCCACCCCGGAACCAGCAGCTCTGGAGCCTGGGAAGCAGCATCTTCAGCACATGGCAGCTCATGCCTGGCAGGAGGCCCTCAGACGGCTCTGAAAACATGCGCCGGGAGATGAGGTCTCAGCGTCATTCCAGGCCAGTGGCATCAGCATTACGGGGACCTTGCTAGAAATGTTCCTTCTCGGTCTCACCCCCAAACTAACAAAGCAGAAACTCAGGAAAGTCCCATCAGCCTGTGCTCGAATGTGTCCCCAGGTGATCCTGACATGCATTCATTTTTGAACCATTACCCTGAGAAAAGGCACAGTTTTATTCAGCCAAAGAGACCGAGAGCTCTTCTGGGCCCTTCGGACTAGCAAGCAGCCCACCTACACGCACCAGGTGCTGCGGACGGGAAATGCACGGTGCCGTGAGGGAGGAGGGGAGCCAAGGGCCCAGAGACCCAAGAAGGCAGAGAAAATGGCTTCTTCTTTCTTTATTGGACGCTTTGTAGATGTCACGCAGGTCTAAAAGTTATAGTTAAATAATTATTTAAAAACCGATCAGGACAGAGGCCTGATCTAGAGCTCCAAACCAGAAGCAGAAAGGAAGGGGGCAGTGGGCTGGGGGTATTCCTCCAACATCACCAAAGCCCAGAAAACCAGGATCCTAAGCTCCTTCGACGCCAGCCAGGGTGGGGGCCCTTGGGCCAACCCTCAGGTGCCTCTGGCTGCGTCACTTGGGGTCAGACACCAGCAAGTGGCTGGCAGAACTGCCAGCTGAGTCCAGACACGGACAGAAGTAACTGGAAGGGCAGGAAACGGACAGGTACTGTCCAGCTGTCGATGGGATCACAGAGTGCGGCGACGGCAGGTGGGGGCAGGGAGGGGCTGGGGAGCGGAATTGCAGCAATGCAGGTGTGCGGCCCTCGGCCCGGCTCGGCCTGGCAGGGGCTCACACGTTGTGGGTCCTCCTGGTCAGCTGGGGCTCCTCGCCCACCAGCTTGGACTTGAGGTGCTCCTTATAGGCCAGGATGTCTCCGGGCCACTTGGTGATTGTCTGCTTCTCACAGACCCAGATTTCTTGTGCTACCTAGGAAGCAAATCCCAGGCTTAACCACCAGGGCCAGCACTGGCCCACCCCTGCCCAGAGGTTCTCAGGGGCTCCAGGAAGAAACTGCCACCGCTTCCCACGCCCCTTTACCAGCCTCAGGTCCAGCCCATGATCGGTTCACTACCTCTAGCTCCTTGGGAAGTCCTGACCCCGAGGGTCCTGTGACCAGCAGGCCAGGAGCCTCCCGATCTCCAGTTCCTTCGCAGGGCCTAGATTTGTTCAGGGCTTCCCTCTCAGCTCCACCCTCATCTTCCCCAAAGCTTCAGTGACATGACCAGCAGCTTTTTCACCAAAGGCTGGTGGTAGCCCTCTGCTTAATCAAAATCCTTAGAGCCCTGGCTGGTGTGGCTCAGTGGGTTGAGTGCCAGCCTGTGAACTGAAAGGTTCACCAGTTTGATTCCTGGTCAGAGCACATGCCTGGGCTGTGGGCCAGGTCCCCACTTGGGGGGTACAGGAGGCAGCCAACAGATCACGGGTGGCAAACACAAGGCCAGTGGGCCGAATCCTGCCCTCCACCTTGTTTCATCCTGCCTGGTGCTTTGTTTCTACCCAGCTTGCTTAACTGTTAAGGAATAGTTGCATTTACACCGTCCTAAAATGACATTCGGCCCTTCGAAGGCAACCACGAGGCTGATGTGGCCCCTGGTGAAAATGAGTCAGACACCCCTGCAACAGCTGTTTCCCTCCCTCCTTTCCCCTTCCTCTAAAAATAAGTAAAACCTTAGAAAACACCCTCCTTAGTATAATACTCCTCCTGAGCTGGAGCATCTTGGGGCAGTAGCAGAAGCACCGTTTTCCCGCTGGCTGATAGCCCGACGTGGCTACTGAAGACCTGGGGTGTCCCGCACGGCTCCCTACCTCTCCCCGGAGCCCAAGATCTGGTCCAAACCACCTACGCCCGAGCCCGTTTTCCAAACCCAGCGAACACGTGCGATGTGCCCCGCGCATCACCCCGCCCCGCGCCGGCCCCTCCGCTGAGCTGGGGCCTCACCTGCTGAATGAGCCTGAAGTCGTGGCTGACCAGCATCATGCCGCCCTCAAACTCATTGATGGCGTCTGCCAGCGCGTCGATGGTCTCGATGTCCAGGTGGTTGGTGGGCTCGTCCAGGAAGAGCATGTGGGGATTCTGCCAGGCCAACCAGGCCAGGCACACGCGGCACTTCTGCCCGTCGGACAGGTTCCGGATCGGGCTCACCTGGCGGGAGCCATGACGCTGACATGAGCGGGTGTCCCACCCATCACGCCACACGACTCACCTCTCCCCTCCACTACCGTTACTGCCATTGCACACGCGAGCAGCAACGTGGTGACACAGCCATCAGTCCTGACCACTGAGTCAGGGGCACTGACCTCTTGCCCCTTAGGTCGTCAAATTTAAAAATGACAACAGCCAACACAACGGCCATCTGGTATAAATCAATAAAAATGATACCTATTTGTGCGTCTGTGTGTCAGGTGGGCAAAAAATCTACCTTTGGGTGTGCCACGGAAGCACGGCATTTAGTGTATGCGCGCCGTGAGATGACAAAGGCTGACGCTCGCTGCTCTACTACGTGACAGCCCAGGGTGGAGGGAAGGGGGCGGCTGTCACTCAGGGGCTGGAACCCCAGGACACTCTGGGACAGCGTCCAAACCTGCAGGCCCAGGACAGTCCCACGAGCAGCCAGTCTCTGGATTCTTCCCCACACCCCCTCCGCTGACCTGCTGCTTCCCAGTGAGACCGTATCGCCCAATGATCTTCCTCATTTCTTCCTTCTCCTTGATCTCCGGGTAGCACTTCATCATGTACTCCAAAGGCGAGAGGTCTAAGTCCAGCTGCTCTTGTAAATGCTACAAGAAGCAAGGAACCACCACGTGTGACTGGCATCCCACTGGGGCTACTTGCTGAGTGACCACGACCTCCACCCGGACGCCTGCTCAGGAGAAGCCGGCAGGCGCGAGTGGGTCGCACGCAGCCCCCTTCCCCCAGCCGGGGCCCCCCGCCCTCAGCCCCAGGCCTGTACCTGATGGTAACGCCCGATCTTGACATGTGAGTGTTTGCGGATCATCCCGTCTGTGGGCAGCAGCTAGAAAGGGGGAGCAGTCAGTGGAAAGACAAGCACCCAGGAAAGGACACCCAGTCAGCAGCAGACCCAGCACGCAGGGAAACACGTTCACACCGAACGAGACTCGTACAATGTCCTGTGCAGGACTGCACCCCCACCTCACAGGCTGCTGCTCCGCCCCCAAAACTGTCTGGGAGGGTACAGTGCAGCAGACGATCAGCACGTCCGCCCAGGGGCCACACGGCTACCACGGAAGGCCCCACGCTGCGCGACAACCACCTGGACGCAGGTACAGCACACGCTGCCTGCAGGAAAAGCATGTCCTTAGGGGCACAGGTGCTGCTGTGTTAGAGATGCTGCCATTGAAAACGCAAACCACTGAGACATGGCCCGCGTCCTCCCTCTCACGTGCACACACACACACGCCCCCCGGCCGGAAGCCCCTCGCCCCACCCGGCGCCGCACCTCTCCAGTGAGCAGCTTCAGAAGGGTGGACTTCCCTGCTCCGTTGGGCCCCACCAGAGCCACCCGCGTGTCAAGGTCGATGCCAAACTCAAGATTGTTGTAGATGCACGGCTGAGGAGGAGAGCAGTCAAGGCTAGGTGCTGACACGAGGCCGCAGACCACCCCGGCCGAGTCCGCCCCCTGCCCCCTGGAGCAGGTGCCAGCTCTCGGGGCAGACGCCGGCCCAGCCGAGCACCCTTCCTGCCAAGGACTTAACCGGGCGCTGCGCGGGGCACCCCAGCGGCCGCACCTGAACATCCTCCCTCCCGAGGGGTGCAGAGATGTGCTCAGCACAGAACAGCAGACTCTCCTGTGTTCACGTTATCGAACGCACCCGCCTCCCGACCACCCTGACCTGAAGACGAGACTCACCCCATCTTTCGTATACTTGAAGCTCACGTTCTGCACCATAATGACGGGCGGGGGGATCTTGCCACACGGTGGGAAATAAAATGACAGTGTCTAGGAAGAGGGCAGAGCGTTTATCAAGCTGGGGCCTCCCTTGATCCCTTCACGTCAGACCCCTCCCTCCAGCCACGGGGACCCACCTTGTCGCTCACGACGCGCTCGGTCAGGCCCGAGGCCATCATCTTCTGGAGCGTCTTCTCCTTGCTCTGGGCCTGCCGGGCCAGCTTCGCGCTGCCATGGCCAAACCTGGCTATGTAGTTCTGCAAGACAGGAGGGCCTGGCGCTCACGCAGACAGCAAACTCGTCTCACTCGCAGGGTCAACCCTTGGGCCGGCTCCCCCGAGGCCCCACCGCACTCCCTGGGGGACGCACGCAGCTCCGCAACCACCCACCTTCATGTGCGCGATCTGGTCTTGCTCCCAGTGAAACCTCTTCATCTGGTTCTCCTCCAGCTCCAGCCGTGTCTTCACATACTGGTCATAGTTACCCTGCAGGGAAATGCGCCCGTGAGGCAGGCAGTGAGGGCCTTGGCCCTGGGCTCCCCTCAGACTGCAGCGGGGCGGACCGGCCCGGCTATCTGGCTGTGCAGTGGGCAGAGGAAGCGCCCTACAAAAGCAGATCCTGACCTGGAATCTGAGGTCTTTCAAACTGCATGCCCTCTGTCAGCTCAGCCAGGGCAGGGCCCGGTCAGACCCCCACGTCCATTGTGAAGACAGCCCCGACACAGGGAGCGGCCCTGCCGCCCACCACCACGCAGGCAGCACGAGGCTCCAGGCTTCCTAGGAGCCCCTCCCAGCTCTCCCGCCCGGCGGCTGGAGCTCCTGCGTGGCCAGGATTGCTCCCAGGAGGGAGGCTGGGAAACCCCCAGATGCTGCACCCGGTACCCCTGGCACCATGGGCTTCCATGGTTTCTACCTGCGGAATACTGGACTCAACCTCAATACTCATCAAAGAGCCTCTGACAAAAAAGGTACAGGGCAGCCACACAACAAAACACTATGCAGCCACTAAAATGAGTAAGCTCTGCATATACCCATGTGAAAAGCAGCCTAAGGTACAGTAAATTTTAAAAGCACCCTACAGAAAAGCCTGATTAAGATCACAATTATGACACGCAGACAGAACAATTTCTACAGGCGCTTACATGTACACAGGAAATTTCTGGAAGGCAACGTAGGTAACTGAGCACTCCTGTGGCAATTATGATATGAATGAAGAGGACTTCTATTTTTCACGTGGTATGTTTTTGAATTAGAGACCATGAAAAGGTAAACAGCAGGCAGCTGAGACCCCAATGCCCGTTCTTCCAGAAGGAGGTGCACGTGAGGTCACACCAGGAGTTACGCAGCCAGGCAGAGGAAGGGGGCAGTGGGGGACCACGACACCCCTGTGCCACCAGGCACACCCACACCTCGCACACAGGCTGCCAATCCACGGCTCCTGGCCTGAAAGCAACTACTCTGGGAGTTAAACAAAGGAGGCTGCATCCTCGCCCACGACCTTTCATGGCACTGGGCAGAAGAGGGCTGCTACGCCTGGTCTTCAATTTTGGGAGGAGACCTCGGGGAATCGGTAAGCACAGAGGCTGCTCCGGGGCAGCGGGGCCCACTCACCGTGTAATACTTCAGCTTCCTGTTGTGCATGTGGATGATGTTGGTGCAGACGCCGTTCAGGAAGTCCTGGGAATGGGAGACGAGGACCAGGATGCGCTTAAAGCTGCAAAGCCAAAGGACAGTCAGGGGGGTGCCAGGGCGGCCGCACGCTGAGAGTCAGGCCGGGCCACCGCACTCCTCTCCCTTCCTGACCCCTGAGCCCCTGTTCCATTGGCCGGCAGGGTCCCGGCTCTCAGCGAGCACCTAAGCTGCGGGGCAGTGTCCCCTGTAAGGACACGATGCCCTTCAAAGGGCGGCGAGACGGTCTGAGTCTCCTCCACCTCTGATTTTCAACAGAGCACAACGGGGACGGCAGTAACAGCGACGGTGAAACAGGCATGTGTGGGGATAGACCACCCGCATGTGATCTCAACTGCACGGGGAAAGAGCCGGCGCAGGCTCAGCCACAGCCACCACGCCTCCCTCCGGGAGGGTCCCCGCCAAGGTGGCTGGTGGCCTTCCAGAGCTGGTCCAGCGCTCCTGGTTACTCAGTTTTCAGCTGTAGGGGGACCATGACCACATCAGCTGACTTTCCTTAGTCACTACACCATGGTCAGATGAAAGTTCCCCTTTATATGATGCGTGTAAGTTAAAGAAACAGCCTTCAGCCCTGGCTAGTGTGGCTCGGTGGATTGCGCACCAGCCTGCACACCACAGGGTCGCCAGTTCGATTCCCAGTCAGGGCACAGGCCTGGGCTGCAGATCAGGTCCCCAGCTGGGGGCATGTGAGAGGCAACCACACACTGATGTTTCTCTCCCTCTCTTTCTGTCTCCCTTCTTTATTTCAAAATAAATAAATAAAATCTTTTAAAAAAAAGACACAGCCTTCGCTAAAAACAAAAATAACCTATGCGTTGCAGACGAAAGAGAAACAATGAAACACAAAGGCCAGCCCTGAAGGGCTTACCAGGCCGTCACGGGCCCTCACTGCGGCCCCGCTTCGGTCCCTTCGCTCGCTGTGCTTCCTGGGCAGCCATTTCCTCTGGCCCCTGCTCCACTCGCCCCTCGGCACCGGCCCACCCCAACCCCCAGCCCTGCCCCCTTACGTCTTTAGCTCCTCTTCCAGCCACACACAAGCATCAAGGTCCAGGTGGTTGGTGGGCTCGTCCAGGAGCAGCATGAAGGGCCGAATGAAGAGGGCTCTGAGGGACAGGCAAGGACACAGCCACTTGAGTCTAATGGGGCCGCACAGAAACGGGCTGCCTGGCCTGCTGCCTGCCGTTCAGCTCTGGGTTCTCCACCCCAGGGGGCAGGGAGAAGCAGGAGGGCGAGCAGGGGCACCAGCAGAGAGAAAGGGCAGGAAACTAGATTGAGAAGAGGAGAGATGATGGGCTTTGGAGATGAGGCTGGACAAATCCTCATGGGTCTGCAAGTCTTTTACAGGAGCTTAGTGACCTCAGGAAGGAAAAAGGATACAAAGAAAATAAATCGCTACAGCAGAAACTACCCAGGTAGGACCGACAGACCTGGCAGGGCCGCTAGACTCCATCAAGGAGGCCCGAGAAGGTTCTCTGCCCAGCAGAGAACTGTGGGCTGGGGACCACCGACTCAACCTGACACTTAGCTGCTGGTTACAGACATCACTCCAGGTTCCAGGTCACAGGAGGGAGCGAGGCAGATGCCTTAACAGCTGTCTACCACTCTACCTTCGTAGAGGAAAAACGGGCGGCACTGAAGTACGGGAAGGGTGGGGGAGTCAGGCGGGGAGCAGCAGCCCCATCCACTGAACACTGAGGCTGGCCTTGGGGACCCAAGACACCAGACACCGTGCGGCAGCCGCTTCAGCCAGAGCCCACGTGCCAACCCTGCGCGTCATCGATGTGTCCCTGCTTGGCACTAAGTGCCGGCTGACCTGTTCGCACTTCTGCTGGCGCGAACGTCGGCCCTGGCAGAGCGGGGCACGACAGGGGGCGAGGATGGGCTCACCTGGCAAGCGCGACCCTCATCCTCCAGCCGCCGCTGAAGTCTTTCAGCTTCTTGCGCTGCATGGCGGGCGTGAAACCCAGTCCGTGCAGGATCCGCGAGGCCCTCATCTCCGCCTTGTCGGCATCCAGCTCCTCCAGACGCTCGTAGAGCTCCATGAGCTTCTCGCACTCGGCTGGGGGCAGCGCACAGCCGTGAGGCTCGGCCCGCCCGGGAGGAGGCGCCCACGCCCGCCCAGGCCCGCAGCCTACCATCCTCATGGGCCAGCCGCTCAGCCTCCCTCTCCAGCATGGCGCGCTCCGTGTCCACTTCCATCACACACTGCAAGGGGGTCTTGTCACTAGGGGGCATCTCTCGGGTCAGATGGTAGATGTCGATGTGCTCGGGGATGGGCACTTCCCGTTTCCCAATGGCAGACAGCAGCATGGACTTTCCTGGGTAGGCAAAGCATGGGAAGGGGACGCTCAGCGCCACCTCGCCCATTCCCCCACGCCGGCTGAACCACCTCGCCATTTTCCGGAGGACCTTCCTTCCTTTGATTCAGGCACATCTTGCTATGAGCCCCTCCCCACTGTCCAGACACCTTTCCCCCAACTCCTGTCCCACACCTGCTCTGCGCCGTCTGTCCATCCACAGCAGCCTCGCACCGCCACCCCACCCCTCCTGCCCACTTGGCCAGCACTACGGTCCTAACTGCTCGTGCGGTGCCCACCACACACTGCTCTGCACCGCCAGCTGCTTTCCCTGGGCTTGTCGGCTCCCTCCGGACTGCGAACTCCTTGCTTGGCCGCAGCTGGCGCTGTGCAAATACCCGCTGCCACGAGCCACGGACAGGCACCTCCCGCCTCGCCTTCCCAGGCCTCACCAATTCCATTTAAGCCAATGAGGCCATAGCGACGTCCTGAGTTTAGTTCCAGTTTTGTGTCACTGAGCAGCTCTTGGCCGTGGAAGGTGAGGGACAGGTTGATAATGTGGACATCTGTACTGTTGGGGTGAGACGCAAGGACGCCAGTGACAGCCCGAGCGGCAGCCTTCTTCATCTCGAAGTCCTCTAGCTCCTTGGTCAGCAAATCCACTTCTGGGGACAGAAAAGAAGAGCGGTTTGGGGAGAGGGCTGTGAGGGGCTCAGCCGGGAACGGACAGGAACCTCTGCGAGTGCACGTAGCCTATGAGTGGAGCATCAGGCTTTTAACCTGAGGGTCCAGATTTCAAGTCCCTGTGGGTTCATGTGTGGCTTTTGCCCCTTACAAAAGTTCCCAATTATCATACAAAAAAGCATGTAGAGCCCTGGCTGGTGGCACAGTGGATAAGGTGCCAGCCTGCGAACCCAAAGGTTGCTGGTTCGATTCCCAGCCAGGGCATATGACCAGGTTGCAAGCCAGGTCTCCAGCCAGGTCCCCAGTTGGAGGCAGGTGAAAGGCAAACCCACATGGATGTCTCTCTCTCTCTCTGAAAATAATAAATAAAATCTTAAAAAAAAAAAAAAAAAGGCATGTACGTCGTACAGGGCTGGGCTCAAGGTCAAGTTGAGTGGACTCAGACGTTTCTGACTTTCACCGGGGATGGAAAAGCCATGTGCTTGTCCAGATGGCGGAGAGGAGGGCAGGCGCCCGGAGCACCCTCACTCAGCCAGGTCGGCAGGGGAGAGCAACGCCAAGGGAGCCGGGGCGGTGCCCTAGGCCTCTCTACACGCCCCTCCTGTCAGCCACCCGGGTCGCCCCCAGTGGCCGCCCTGCTGCTGAAGCTGCTCTGCTTCCAAGGTACCAGTGCTGAGGGCCGAGGATGTCCTCCTGTACCCACCTCCCTCCCAAAACAGTGCGAAAGTGCTTGATGAATCCCTCCCTAGTGGAGGACAGGACAAGTTTTCAGTTTTGATGGCAAGGAGGATTTAAAGTCTCTTCAATACGGCACCCACCCCTTCTCCAGACGGAAGCAGGGCGAAGTGTATGGTCTAGATCAGTGTTGCTAAACTTTTTCTTAAGGGGCCAAATGGTAACTATTTTAGAGTTTCCAGGCCAAGTGGCAAAATCAAGACTACTATGTAGTTTCCATGTTACCATTTGAAATGTAACCATCTAAAAAAATGTAAAAACATTCTTGGCTCACTTAGGAGGGGAGGTGGCTTCAAAAAAAAAGGCTGGCAAACTGCCTATTTTTGTAAATAAAAGCTTTATTGGAACATAGCCACATTCATTATTTACACATGGTCTACCGCTGCTTTCTCCCAGTCAGGAGCCGAAGAGCCACAACAAAGACTGTACGTATAGCCTGAAACGCCCCAAATATTTGTCAGCGGGATCTTAACAGAACATGTTTGCCGATCCCTGGTCTGCATCTCCATCAGCTCGGTCAAGGGGAAGATCAAAATTAAGGGAAAGCTATAAACCATTTTCTATTCATCTCTTCCAGTTTAGAATACCTATGGCCTAAGTCATCTTCTGAGCTTCCAAAGGAAGCGATGTAAACAGACCTTGCTGTCTAGCCTAGAACATCCCAGAAAACAGTAGACAGCACCGAAGAGGTGGAAAAGGGGTTCTGGGATAAACTTCACCAGACAGAATACTGTCCTCTCTGCTCACTCCCCAAACAAGGGGACCAGCTAACTCCAGTGACCGTCCTGAGGAGCCTCACATTCTGGGGAAGGCTGAACTGCTGGTCAGAGGTCCCTCTCTGTCACTTACCTGAGCTTTTCACACCTTACGACCTAAGAAGGCCATGTGGCAATGTCAGGGTTGCAAAATGGTGACGTGCAGCATCCAATGATCCCACACCCACAGAGAAGAGAACTCAGTTTTGAGAGGAGGCAGATGACCTACTAATTACAGAAGCAGAAACGACCCTGGTCCCCGGCAATAAACATTGTGAGAGGGTCAGAAAGAAAACACGTTTCACAGCTCGGAACAGCAGCTCCCTGAGGAAGCAGAGTGGAAACCACAGCCTCGTACTCCTGAGGAGACGCTACAGCTGGGTCCCCGGAAACTCCACTCGCGTAGAAGAGGAAAGGTGGACAAGAAACTTTTAACGGGAACACTGGACAACAGTCTCAAAGTGGGGTTCAGTCTCCTACCTTCCCAATTCATCCAGGAAGTACCCACAGAACCAAGGATTCTGGTTACCACTGTTCCTGAAGGCCTAGAGAGGACCCCAACTCTCTCCTTTAAAGATCACAACTCAGCCTGCTCGTTCACCCCCATCACTCTTAACTTCCCATCCCTCCGCCACTTTGGCCAAAAAGAAAACTTCCCCACAGCCCGACTTTCACACACCAGCTTTCTCTCGTTGTTCTTGGTTTGGAGTCAATTCTCTCCACTCCACTCTCTCCACGCCATTTTTTTTTTTTTTTAAGGATTTTTAAAAATTTATTTTTAGAGAGAAAGGCAGGGAGGGAGGAAGAAAGGAAGAGAAACATCAATGTATGGTTGCCTTTCACCTGCCTCCAGCTACAGACCTGGCTGGCGACCTGGCTGACGACCTGGCTTGCAACCTGGTTATGTGTCCTGGCTGGGAATTGAACCAGCGACCTTTGGGTTTGCAGGCTGGCACCAATCGATTGAGCCACCAGCCAGGACCCATTCCATCACCTTTAATTCCGCCTTTTCTGAAGTCCTGTCTGCCATAACGTGCACTAGTTCAGTCTCCTCTGCTCCTGAAACCTTTACTTAGTAGCTCTATCCACAAGGCTACTATTACAAAACAGTTTTATTCAAGACATAGTCCCTACATGCATAGACCACATAATTTAAATGAAAAAAAAAAAAAAAACAAAACAGAAGATAAAACTTAATAAAATAGCACAGGGATACGGTACATGGAAATACTGAGGTCAGGTTTGAATGCAAAAAGTGTCACATCTAAGTAGCACAAAAATTGTGGTATTAGGACCTCAGTGTGCAGAAGGATAGGACAGAAATGAGGTTACTATTCAAGGGATTGTAGTCTGGGCAGAGCAGGTGGCGGCTCAGGGAGTCTTCAGGGCGCAGGGACGAAGGCTGGGGGCAGACTGCCCAGAAAAGGGTCTGGAACATTCTTCCTCATACATTTCCATGTTCCACCCCCAGACTGGATGTTAGGAGGGGACAGGCTGTGGACAGAACCTCAGTAGGTGGACCTGTGTCTAGCACTTGAGATGCACTACTTACTACATAGTTCCCAAAATATAAATATCAGAAGTCCATCTCTTCCCAGGAAAAACTGATAAAAGAGTTGGTAAGTTTCTTTTCTTTTAATTTTCGCTGGGGGGTGGGGGTCTTGACCCAAGGACATTTCTTTAATTGCTTTCCAAGACAGAGGGAGGGAGAGAAACACCCATGAGAAGCCCAGGCATGATGGCCCCGGATGCGCGCCCCAACAGCGGGTGGCGGGCGTCTGGATGGGTGAGACCAGGAATCAAGCCCACAACCCAGGTACCTGCCCTGCCTGGGAAGCACGGGGCTCTGCTAACCGGCCCAGGCCAATTGCTAGGTTTCCTCCAGGCGCAGTCGCTCCCTCTGGGAGCACAAAGGTGTAACAACGGGGCAAAGCGCCTGGCACCGGGGCGCAGAAACGGACACTGAGAAGGGGGCAGGGGGTGACCCCTCCCCACAGTCCCGTGGGCAGAGCAACAGGGCGGCACAGCTCCGTCCGCGCTGGCCACCGGGAGGGCGCGAGGACCCTGCGCCGCCTCCCGCAACGGGGACCGGCAGTCATCGGCTCCAGCTCCAGCTCCAGCTCCGGGTTGCCAGAGGGCTCCGGGTGCCCCGGCTGCGGCCCCCGCTACGGGCAGCGACCATCCCGGGCACCCACCTGTCCCTCAATTCACCTGTGGTCTCCTGGCCATTGACCTCCTCACTCTTCTCTGCCGCCTGTGGCTCGCTGACAGCATCTCCGTTTTCCTCGTGTCCCTTTCTGGGCCGCTGTCGCGCTTTGGCCGCTTCCTTCTTCTTCGCTGCCTTCTTCTTGGCCAGGTCGGAGGGCATGGTGGTGCGCCGCGGGGGTGGGCTTGTTCCTTCGCGGGGCTGGAGGAAGGCAAGCACCCCGCGAGTCCACACTCGGGGTCCGGCGCCATCCCTCCCGGGAATTTTCCGATCGCGCCGTGGAGACGGCTCCGCCCCGGCCGGCCGGCGCTCGCAACTTTGTCAGAGGCGCGGAGCCCGTGCGGGCGCCCGCCGCTCTCCAGCCCGCACGCCTCTCCCCGGGGCTCCGTCCGCCGCCCCCAAAACGCTCCTCCTCGGCGGGGCCGGGGCCGCGGCGCGGGCGCACGTCCCGTCTCCGGTCCGCCCGCAACTTGGCGCTCCGCGCGCCGCCCGCCTCTCTCGGCCGCGCTGCCTGCTCGCGTCCGCTCGGCTGCCTCTCCGCCGGCCCCACACCACGGCCGTCGGGCCCCGCTCCTCCCGGGACGCACTCGTCCCCGTCCCCCGCCCGCGGTGAGTCCCCTCGGGGTCCCGTCACATGCCACCCCTCGGACGGACCCCAATCGCCGCCCGTCAGCCTGCCCCCTTGGCCTTGGCTTTCCCCTTGCAGCCTCCTCCATCCATCCCGACCCCGTGCCTCCTCCCTCTGCCCATCCTCCTCCCCTCGCTGGCCGGCACCCTCCCCCAGCGCCCCTTCCCCCAACTCACTGGGCCTCGCCGCTCGGCCTCTGTCGCAACAGAGCTGCTCCTGGGCCCTCCGCGTGCGGCCGGCTCGCCAGCCAATCACGGGCCCGCGCGGCTCCCGGCGCGCCGCCGCTCAGGCTCCTGGGAAGTGTGGTCCGGGAGTCGCGGCCGCGGAGGCTGAGAACGCGTCTCGAGAACTACTGCACATCCCAGGGCCCCAGGGCCGTGACGTCATCACGGTGCGCGAGGCCGGCGGGCGGACTGGAGTTTCGGGGCCCACCGCCGGCAGGCTGCTTCTGCAGCCGGGAACTTCAAGTCCCGGCTTGCTCCTCGGAGAAGCGGGCTGGGTCTTCCAGGCTTGACCCAACTCGGAAATCTGTTGAGCCCCGGGGTGATACCGAGTTTGTAGGGCCTCCGTGGCGGCTTACGCAGCGGGGCGAGCGACTACACTTCCCAGCTGGCATCGGCGGAATGGGTCGAAACAAAGCGCAGGGAAGAGGAGGGAGAAAGAGGAAGGGAGAGGCGGTTGCGAAGAACAGGAAGAATTCCTGCGTGAAAGACGGGCGTCCTCGTTTCTTGACACCGAGATTTAAGCGGCTAGTCCGGTGCTAACCACACTTTGATATAGAAGGTGCCGATCGTGGTTTCCAAGCCTTGGCGGCTTAGCCTACCCACTCCAGATCTATTAGGTGTCCATCGGAACCGTGTAACGTTTGGTGGAAAAAACCCTGAAGTAAAAACCGGGACCCCTTTTCTGAATGTGCCGTTGTCATCAGTCATGTGACCGTGTCCGTTGCTTTTCCTTTAAACAGCCTCACTGTTTAAAATCTCTCACAGACTCCTCGTCGTCTCCGTTGTAAATTCCAAACTTGCAGCCCTAAATACAAGGCAGGCTTTCTGTGGTCCTTGTTAACTTCTCCAGGCTCCTGACCAGCAATGCCTCACCATCAGGGGAACACCTGGAGGGAAACGAGGCGGCTGATTCTCCCCATGACGCTTAAAAAAACAAACAAACAGAAAACAAAAATGAACTCACCCTGTCCCCCCGCCGCCCCCCTTTGAACCAGCTTTCTTCCTCAAAGTAGATACTTCAATAGGATCTAACTACTTTTATTTCAGCTAACCCATCTATTTCACACTTTCATGCCTTTGAGCATACCTTTCCTTTTTCAAAAATACCTTCCACTAATTAAATGCCCACTGCACCTCAGGCTCAGAGCAAGATGCTGGAGTTACAATAGTAACAAGTCATTCCCTAACCTCAGCTCACAATTAAGAAGAAACATGTAAAAAGCAAACAGACCATGACATTTAGGTGAGAAGTGCCATGAAAGAAGTGAGTTCTCTGTGCCGTTGGATTCCTCCCTAGGTGGAGACCTCACTTGACGTAGCATAACCAACAGTCTGAATTCTGGGAGCAAAGTGCCCATATTCATCTCAGTGCCATTTACAGTGTGTGACCTTGGGAAAAATACAAACATAAAATGGGAATGATGACAGTACCATATATGGTTGTTGTATTAGAGTTTAATTTATTGATTGGCTAATTATTACTTAGCCAGAGTTCTACTAGGCTTCCTTCTCGCCTTCAACTAGTAAAATCCTTGCCTAAGTACACATTACATATTTATTTAACTTAATACATTTAACAAACAATAAGCATCTACCTTGGGCAGGAGCACTGCTTTAGGTAAAGAATATAGACTATAGTTGACTGCAAAGATTTTTTTTTTTTGCTAAGACTATGAAGCAAAGAAGTTATATACGATGTGATCACATAAAATCACTGTTCCAAGCACCTAACCTCCGAGGACCACTGCCTACAAATGCATGGTTACAGATTATGGAGAATTAACTTTTTTAAAAAAGATTTTATTCACTATTTTTAGAGAGGGGGAAAGGGAGGGAGGAAGAAAGGGAGGGAAACATTGATGTATGGTTGCCTTTCACCTGCCTCCAGCTACAGACCTGGCTGGAGACCTGGCTTGCAACCTGGCTATGTGCCCTGACTGGGAATCCAACCAGGAACACTTGGGTTCGCAGGCTGCTGCTCAAGCCACACCAACAAGAGGCCAGGGAACTAACATTTATTGTGCCCTTACATTTATGCAATTCCATTTAATTCCCCAGCAAACCCTGAGGTTGGTATTATTACCATTTAAGAGATTGAAAACAAAGGCACAGAACTGTTAATAAAACAACACTGCTGAGAGGAGACCTTGATAGGATTTGAAGCTGGAATTTGGTTCTAGAACTCCAGCTCTGTGAAATGGCTAAGGGTAGCAAGAGAAAGACTATATCCAGTTACTTCTCTGAAGCATAGCAACCAATCATGTCCAGGATTTCCCATGAATCAACAGTTGCTGGGCAGTCTTCCCTCAGCCCAGCAAGAGTGACTTAGAAACCTAGTGAGCCACTTAGAAATTCTGCCATTCCCACCAGGGTTTAGATACCTTGCATGGAACAGATCTGGAGATAGGGGAAGAAGAAATGGGGAAATGGGAAGGAGAGAGATGTGGGTAGAATAGGGAAGGACTGGCTAAATGTGAAAAATCACAAAAGGTTAGTGCCGGAGGTAAGAACATTTGGTCGGGACTCTTTATTTAAATATGAAGAAACTGAGACCCAAGGAAGGAAATGTCTTGTCCAGAATTACCTCGAGACTTAGTGAGAAGGGTCTGGAACTGTGCTGTTCAATGTAGTAGCCTCTAGCCACAAGCAGCACTTGAAAAGTGACTAGTCCTCATTGAAATAAGCTGTGTCAAATGCACATCCAATTTCACAGATTGCAATTTCACACCTTCATTTTTAATATTGATTGTACATTGAAGTGATATTTTGGATATATTTATACTATAATAAAACATATACCAGAAAACTGAAAATTACATATATGGCTCACATGTGTGGCTCACCCTGTATTTCTATGGGACAGTGCTGATCTGGAACCTATTTTCTTCCAATCTCGAGGTAAGTGTCCCTGCTCTGCTTCCCAGAGCCTCTTCTAACAAGTCATTCATTGACCACTTTTTATGTGCCATGGCAGAGGGAAGCTCCGACTGTGGTGTAACTGAGGATTCAACCAAAACATAGCAAGGGACAACAGTGCTGGTGAGTTATATCTTAAATACCTCTAGAATGATGGTGCTTCACCAGCTCTGGTGTTCTCTTTTAATAGCAAGCATTTTTTTTTTTTTAATGACACGCCCTTTACTGTTTTGAGATAAAGCTCTCAGACAATACAACCCAACTACACACATACATTTCAAAAAGTAATAGTGTCTTAACCCTAACAGAAGAAAGGAAATCCTTTCTAATAAAAGCATGTTGCTTCACCATGCTAGAAAACATAGATGCTTATAGGCAGGATCATCTTGAATATAATAGTACCCATGCAAACCATGAAGGACATCGCTATCCCTGATGTCATTCCTGAACAAAACAAAGCACAGTTTTCCTTCTATTGACATGATAGTTACATGCACGGAATGCAACTAGCACATATTACAACCTGGCAAAATTACTTCACCTGCATCTATCAAACACAGGCTCAGGGATCAGTGATGATGACGGGTTTGTTTTTCCACTTACCTGAATGTTCAGTAGGCTATTTGAAAGCCCCGTGGGACAGACGATTCTTTCCTATGTGACGCTATATACAACGCATCTGGCGCTCTTGGCTCCTCCCCCACCTGACACCAAAATTGCGCCTGCACATTTTCAAATCACCCCCTAGGGGTGTGCCATCGTGGCTGGGGACCCGCTGTGGTTGTCAGAAGGCCTTGCCCCCCCGCGCCCCCCAGCCTCCTCCCCTGGGCTGTGTCCCTTCTGCCACCTGCGGTGGCCGCCCTGTCCTTCCGATTCTTCCCTAGGTCAGTCTCTCCTTTTCTGAGCCTCCAGGAAAGCTCACTCCTAGTTCGGGTAACCACTGAAACTTTGGATGCCTGCATTCCCAAATTTCCCAGTCCAATGCTCTCTGCCACGTTTTTCCACTGGACTCACGTTACTGCGTTGAAACGTATTCACGACAGTTTGGGGTTCCGGCCCAAGAGCATGTTGTGCTAGTCAGTGTGAGTTTAATGCCTGTGGGCAGGGACCCCCGCCCACCCTTTCCAGTCCGGGTGACTAGGTCACGACCCACCCCGTTGGCCTGGGACTTAGCAGGCGACCCCCCAACTCTGAAATAACGGCGTGGAGGGCGGGGCTCCGAAAGAAGTCAAGGAGGCCGAAGCGGGATGGGGGGGGGGGTATTTTTTCCCACGGCCGAAGGGAGTTGAGAATGAAGATCGGGGGCACCTTCGGGTCCCCTCGGACGAGCGTGTGTGGGGTGCACGCCGGCTCTTGCGGGGCGGACCACGTCACCCCGCGGCGGCGCGGGCGGGAGGGGCGGGGCGACCATAGAGAGCGCCCGGCGGGGCGAGCGGCCGGATGCGGTCACCATAGAGACGGGCCGGGCCGCCGGCGGAAGAGGAAGGAGCGGGCGGGCTGTGAGGTGGCAGCGGCTTCAGCGGCGGAACCGGCGCCTCGGCCGGCACTGGGGTCTGTTCCTCGCTCGCCCCCGCCCTTGCCCTGCAAAGGACGCCAGGGGCGCCGCTGCGGGCGACGGAGCAGGTCCCGCCCCGCCCCGCCCCCGGGACGGCGCCGGCCGCATCCTTTGTCCGCCCGCCGCTGGCCCTGCGCCCGGGCCTCCCCCTGCGGCCCGGGGTGCCCCTCGCTGCCCGTCGCCCGCGGGCGCAGGCTGGGCTGGGCTGTCGCCCCCGCGGAAGGGCCTGGCTGGGCCCTGGTCTTGGCCCTCCTCTCCCCGCCCCGCCCCCCGGCCCAGCGGAGCGGAGCTTGGGGTCCTCCGCAGCCCCGTGACGCAGCCGGTTTTATTTCCGTTGGGAGGCCGACGGCTGCACGTCGCCCTGAGGCTTCCTGCCAGGCCTGGGACTGTCCTGGAGTCGCCGAGACAGAGAGAGAGAGAGAGCCGGGCCCCGGGGCCCCGCACGGCCCCTGCCGGTCGCAGCCCCAGTCCTTCCCGGGGTCCCTGCGCTGCCTCTGCCACGTCCGTTTGGTTTGCCTTGGGAACCGGGCGCCCTGGTAAACCCGGACGCCGAGTCGCGCCTGCACCGCTGCGGGTCCCCTGGAAGAGGGCGGGCCGCCCCGGGCCCAGCCGCTGGGTCCGGAGTGCGCGCTGCACAGTGGCGCGGTTGGTCCCCGTGCCTCCCTGAGACGCCCCCCGTGCCCGTCGCCCTGTCCGCCCGCCCCATTTGGATGAGTCGACCCTACGTGGGCCATGCTACCGGCTCCTGACCACTCCTGATTGGGAGAAGGGGCTCCTCCAACCCCTCGCTCCTCGACACTGGGGACTGGAGTGGAAAGAGACCCTGATCCCTTCTCCAGCATCCCTTTCAGTCCATTGGGTAAGAAATGTGCCCGGAGGCAGGTGCTCTGTGTGTAGTCCTACTTTAGGGGTTAGGGTTGGTGAGTTTTGTTTCCCGCCCTTTCTGCTGGAAGACAGACCATAGCCTCGAATGGGTGAAATCGATTCTAATGTTAACCGTGTGGACGGAGGGTTGTTAGATCTGGCACTTGGATGACTGAAAACCAGGAAGGCAGGACTGTGAAGACGGGACAGCCTAGCTTCCAGGGGATGCTGGGCCTGGAAGCAGACACACCTCGCTCTGCCGCTGGCCTTGTTGGCCCCAGGTTCCCTGGGTAAAACCGCAGGCCTGCTCCTGGGCCGGCCACCACCAGCCCACCGATTGGTCCTCCAGGCACGTGCACGGCAGAACCTGTCACCATGCGCCTGAGTTCCCTGCTGGCGCTGCTCCGCCCAGCACTGCCCCTCATCCTTGGGCTGTCCCTGGGGTGCAGCCTGAGCCTTTTGCGGGTGTCCTGGATCCAAGGCGAGGGAGAGGATCCCTGTGTAGAGGCTGTGGGGGAACCAGGAGGGCCGCAGAATCCTGACTCCAGAACTCGGCTTGACCACAGCGATGAAGACTTCAAACCCCGCATTGTCCCCTACTACAGGGATCCCAACAAGCCTTACAAGAAGGTGCTCAGGTGAGAGCTGCGTGTGTACGTGGTCCCCAGACCCTAGTGCAGGGCTGCCCCGAGTGGTTACCTCTACCTTCGCTGATGACCTGCACTGGGCTCCTTGCAGAAATTCTTACCGTGGTTTTTTCCATCCTCCGCAGTCTTGGAAAGTCTCACCCATTGGGTTCCTGCAAACGAGGGGGTGGACCCTTGACGTTGCTGGTCTTTCCACAGGACCCGGTACATCCAGACAGAGCTGGGCTCTCGGGAGCGGTTGCTGGTGGCCGTCCTGACTTCGCGGGCCACACTGTCCACTTTGGCAGTGGCTGTGAACCGTACGGTGGCCCACCACTTCCCTCGGCTGCTCTACTTCACTGGGCAGCGAGGGGCCCGGGCTCCCGCAGGGATGCAGGTGGTATCACATGGGGACGAGCGACCAGCCTGGCTCATGTCAGAGACCCTGCGCCACCTTCACTCACACTTCGGGGCCGACTACGACTGGTTCTTCATCATGCAGGATGACACGTATGTGCAGGCCCCCCGCCTGGCAGCCCTCGCCGGCCACCTCAGCATCAACCAAGACCTGTACCTGGGCCGGGCGGAGGAGTTCATTGGTGCGGGCGAGCAGGCCCGGTACTGCCATGGGGGCTTCGGCTACTTGTTGTCACGGAGCCTCCTGCTTCGACTGCGGCCCCACTTGGATGGCTGCAGAGGGGACATTCTCAGCGCCCGTCCTGACGAGTGGCTTGGCCGCTGCCTCATCGATTCTCTGGGCATCGGCTGTGTCTCCCAGCACCAGGTGACAGCCCTTTCAAGTCAGCCCCGGGCCCTGATGACTTAGTAGTGACCAAGAGATTGGTCTGCAGGCTCAGTGCTGCTGGTGTTTTCACTGCAGCACTTGGGCCGCTGTCTGGCCCTTCACAGACACTGGGTGCCCCTCTAGCTGCCCAGCTCACCTCGGGCAGTCTTAGGCCCAGGAGCTGTCAAAAGTGGCATCGTGTCAGGGACACTGTGAGCAAGGCAGAAGAAAGGTGTCCTCTATTCATCAGTCCTTCCCCCACCTGCTCCCACCCTTTGCCCCTCCCCCAGCACATGCACAGCTTTGACCAATCTTGGAATGCTCTAGAGATGGCCACACTCCTGGAGAGCTGCCCCTAGAGGGACGGGAGGAAAGGAGACCTAGCCAGCATCTAAGGAGTACTTACTTAGGAATGCTCATAGCATTCCTTTTCTGGAGAAGCAGTGGGGGTCTCTGCAGAGAGAGCACCCTTAGCTGTCTACTGAATGTCCCGTTTTCCAAAACCCAATGGTGGGGGTAAGGCCAGGGGACACTGGCCCCTGCTCCCTCCGTCCTTCCGCAGCAGCAGCGGTGGTCGGAGCTGGTGAATGCTGGGTTTGGTCAGGATGGTCGAGAGGGGCAGCTGTCTGTGCAGCACTGATTGGTCTGATTGGTTCCTGCAGGGGCAGCAGTACCGCTCATTTGAACTGGCCAAAAATAGGGACCCCGAGAAGGAGGGGAGCTCGGCGTTCCTGAGTGCCTTCGCAGTGCACCCGGTCTCTGAGGGGACCCTCATGTACCGGCTGCACAAGCGCTTCAGTGCTCTGGAGCTGGAGCGGGCGTACCGTGAAATAGAGCAGCTGCAGGTGAGCTGGGGCCCCGCCGGGGCAGCTGGGCGGGAGGAGGAGGCTGACTGCCCCTCACCTCAAAGCAACACCAGGGAGAAGGGGTCTTGGGTCCAGGTCAGTCCCGCGCCTGGGGAGCCCCGGGTGTGGTGAGAAGGGCTTGCGGGTGAACTCAGGCTAGGGGTGCTGCGGTGCCTAGGACAGGCTTAGCTCCGCTCCAGGAGCGCTGCTCCGCTGAGAATGCAGCAACCCAAAGGTCTCGTTCTCCGGGGGATGCGAGGGGGCCCCCGCTGCTTCAGTTTTAGGGTGCTGTGAGGTCCGTCTGCGAAGCACATTCCTCCCCTCCCACCCCACCCCGCCTCTTCACTGCATCGTGTACTGGGGTGCAATTCGTGTGCTTACTGCACGCGCAAAGAATGGAAGGTACAGGGAACGGAGTGATGAGGCAAGGGGCACCCCACTGAGTGTCAGGACAGCGCTCGGAGCCCAGGATGGTGGGGCCTGACTACCTAGCTGGCACTAAACTGCGCCCCCCCTACCCTAGGCTCAGATCCGGAACCTGACCGCACTGACCCCCGAGGGGGAGGCAGGGCTGAGCTGGCCCGTGGGGCTTCCGGCCCCGTTCACGCCGCGCTCTCGGTTTGAGGTACTGGGCTGGGACTACTTCACGGAGCAGCACATCTTCTCCTGTGCCGACGGGGCGCCCAAGTGCCCGCTGCAAGGGGCCAGCCGGGCGGACGTGGGTGAGGCCGTGGAGACGGCCCTGGAGCAGCTGAACCGGCGCTATCAGCCCCGCCTGCGCTTCCAGAAGCAGCGGCTGCTCAACGGCTACCGGCGCTTCGACCCCGCGCGTGGCATGGAGTACACGCTGGACCTGCTGCTGGAAGCCGTGACGCAGCGCGGGCACCGGCGGGCCCTGGCGCGCAGGGTCAGCCTGCTGCGGCCGCTGAGTCGGGTGGAGATCCTGCCCATGCCCTACGTCACGGAGGCCACACGCGTGCAGCTGGTGCTGCCCCTCCTGGTGGCCGAAGCGGCTGCAGCGCCTGCGTTCCTCGAGGCCTTCGCAGCCGGAGTCCTGGAGCCACGCGAGCATGCGCTGCTCACCCTGCTGCTGGTCTATGGGCCTCGGGAAGGGGGCCGAGGGGCCCTGGACCCATTTCTCGGGGTGAAGGCAGCAGCAGCTGAGCTGGAGCGACGGTTCCCCGGGACCAGGCTGGCCTGGCTCGCGGTGCGGGCAGAGGCCCCTTCCCAGGTGCGGCTCATGGACGTGGTATCTAAGAAGCACCCGGTAGACACGCTGTTCTTCCTCACCACCGTGTGGACGCGGCCCGGCGCGGAAGTGCTCAACCGCTGCCGCATGAATGCCATCTCCGGCTGGCAGGCCTTCTTCCCCATTCATTTCCAGGAGTTCCACCCTGCCCTGGTGCCCCAAAGGGCTCCCCCAGGGCCCCCGGGGGCTGGCCCTGACCCCCCGTCCCCTGCTGGTGCCGACCCTGCCCGGGGGGCTCCGGGAGGAGGCCGGTTTGACCGCCAGGCTTCCGCGGAGGGTTGCTTCTACAACGCTGACTACCTGGCGGCCCGCGCCCGGCTGGCTGCGGAACTGGCAGGCCAGGAAGAGGAGGAAGCCCTGGAGGGGCTGGAGGTGATGGATGTGTTCCTCCGGTTCTCAGGGCTCCACCTCTTCCGGGCCGTGGAGCCAGGGCTGGTGCAGAAGTTCTCCGTGCGGGACTGCAGCCCCCGGCTCAGCGAGGAGCTGTACCACCGCTGCCGCCTGAGCAGCCTGGAGGGGCTGGCGGGCCGCGCGCAGCTGGCCCTGGCCCTCTTTGAGCAGGAGCAGGGCAACAGCACCTAGCCCTGCGCCCCAGGGGCGAGGCAACACGGACGGACAGATGGGGAGCTTGCGGCTGTATTTTTTTTAATAAGAAAATGTGATTAAAAGTGTCTTTTGCCAAAGTGTTTTTAGGTCTAGGGAAATGAAGTCAGGAGGAGAACGTGAGGGAGGGGCTGGGGGGTTGGACCCATGGCCTCCCATTCCTCCTCTCTCCCAGTTGCCAATGACCACACCGCTGCCATCAGACCAATGACCTTTAATCCAGTTCCCTGCTCACCGAAAGCAGGCGGGCCGCAGAGGGGTGGCAGCAGGGCCCGGGGGTGGGGTGGGGGGACAGGGCAGCCGTCCCGGGCGCTCGCTCACAGGGCTCCTAGGTGTTGCGCACCACCAGCGACTGCTCCAGCTCCTGCCTGCGCTGCTGGATCTTTAGAGAAATCAGAGCAGGAGGCGGGTCGTGGTGCCGCTGGTGAGTGACCTGCTCTCCTTGTCCCCCCTTCCCTGGGCCCCCAACTGCCCACCACCCGCCGGAAGAGCACCAGAGAGCAGGGAGGGCTGCCGCGAGGTGAGGGGCGTGGTGGAGCGGCAGGGGTGCTGACAATGCTGAGAAGGGCAGCTTCTCAGAGGGAGCTGGGCCTGAGGTCCCCAGGCCTGTGCGCACCTTGCAGTAGAAGTAGCGGCTGACGGCCTCCTGGGACCAGGGCTGGTGGTAGAACTCAGCCCGGCGCTCCTCCTCGGGGTTGCCTGCCACATCTGTCATCACCTGGGAGGGGGCAGTGGGGTCAGCCTTGAGCCTGGACCCCACCAGCCCGTGTGCAACCTTTACTGTCTTCCATTCAGTGCTCCCCGAGTCCCCTTCACCTTGAGGTCCCGGCTCTGGGAGCAGAGCAGGTCTTGGATGTAGCCTTTGGGATCTCTGGAGAAGCTTAGCATGAAGTCCCTCTGGATCTTGAGCTGGTTTATGGACTCAATCGTCTCATGGATCTACAGGTAGAGAGACAGACGCCTTCACCTGGCCAGGGTGATGCAGGAGAAGAGGGGACGGAGGAGGGAGGCCTGTGGGGAAGGACTGCTGCTGTCCCTTTGAACAGCCGCTCGGGCCCCTGCCCCGCGGCCCCAGGGAAGGGGTGCATTTGTCCTTCATGTCTCCGCAGGCCCCTGCTCACGTCTGTCCCGTCTGTACTCTGTCGCGCCTGGGTTAGCCTCCCCCTGCAGCTGTGCGCTCTGGCCACACCTTACTATCCAGAGCGCTGATCTCCTGCTGGTTGGCTGTGGACAGAAGGAAGCTGCTCATCTGCCCCTTCAGTGGCTCCTCCACCTCCACGTCAATGTCATAGCACGCCGTCTTCTTCTGGTCGGATGGGTCCACGCTGCCAGGAAGTCCAACCCCCAGTGGTCACCTGCCCCCGCAAAGGCCAAGGGCCCTGGGGGCAGATGCAGCCGGGCGGGAGGGGGCCCAGGGAAGGGGGGCACAAGGAGAGCAGGACCAGCAGTCCCCTAGTCTGAGGAGCAAGCCAGGGCCTCACCTGATGACGTGGTTGATGACAATCGGGTCGGGGGGCAACAGCAGAGCTGTGAGGCGCTGGGGAATCTCAGAAAACTTCAGCCGGGGACAGTCGAAAATCTGAAGCAGGAAAGAGGTCACTCTTTTGTGGTTGGATGCGTGACTACAGTTCTAGACCCTTCCGTTCTGGAAGGGCCCGGAAGCCAGAGCAAGTCTTCACTGCCGAGTGTTCATGGGGCCGGAGCGGGGGGTAAGGGGCAGGGTGGGCTGCAGGTTGGTGCTGTGGTGGAGAAGGAGCCCTGGGCGAGCCCACCTCGGTGGGGACCCTGCTCCCACCACGCGCTGCGCAGCGAGCCAGGCTTGCCAGGCTCGGCCCTCGGCTTCATCACCTCTAGGCTGGGGCTAGTGGGCCGGCCCTCTGCAGCACGGAGGTGAGGATTCCGTGAATCAGAACACGAAGTGCCTGGAGCCTGGCTGCCTGGCACGTGTCCCGTGCTCAATAAACAGCTGTTCTTTTTGCTCAGGTGTGTCTGCTGTGCTTACTTAAAATCTATTAACGATCTCTACTTCGGTAGCATTTTTGTCAAGTCCCTTTCATGGCAACTTGATTTTCCTAGCTGCCCAGTGGGTCAGATGGGACAGAAAAGGAACAAGGCTCAAAATGGCTAGTTGCTTCACTTAAGAGTCAGGGCCCAGGACCGGACCCAGGTGTCCCACTCCGAGTGCCAAGCACGTTCCGGTTCACACAACTGCAGCGTCCCCGAGCCACGCCATGGTAGAGCCTGCCCCAGGGCCCTGGTCCCGGACCCGGAGACTGACGACGGTTTCTAACACCGTAGGGGTTACTGCAGCAGAGGCACTTCCCCTCCGGCGGACGCCGCCTGCTCCCCGTGCCCCTGTGAGCAGGGTACCTGCTGGAAATACTTGTCCCCGTTAATGTACTCCTTGTCGTGCGAGTCCTGCAGCCTGTTGGTCTTCACGTACTGCCACAGGGCCTGCACGATGGCCGAGCGGCTCTGCGTGTGCAGCCCCAGCAGCCGGGCCAGCCGGGGGTCCAGTTTGAACTGGGGAGGCTGGGAAAAGGTGACCGGAATATTAGGGAACGCAAAGACCTCAGGCAGCTTGGGACTGGAGTGGGCGTGGGGGGCGGGTGATGATGGGGTCCCTTGGAAGCCTGCTTCCGGAGAAGCGGGGAGAGCGGAAAGTGGGGTCTCTTGGGATGTGCACCTCGGAGGCCTCGGCCCACCCTAAGAGGAAGGGCGTGGGAGGCGGAGGGCCCCGTGGCATCTGCGGGGTGGGGGACCCCCACAGACCTGGTAGTCCAGCATAAGCAGCAGTGTGCAACGCACACTTAGGTCCCCCGGCCTCTTCACCTGGAACCCATCGGTCTCCTGGGTGGTGGGTGTCCGGTGCCACTGTTCAGGGGGCAAGAGCTGGGTCAGGTCTCAGGGCCCAGCTGGGCCGGAAAAGCCTGGGGCTCCAGCGTGGCCCTGATGCAGCTGATAGGACTGGGAGATTTGGGCCTGGGGAAGGGTGGCCATTCCGGGGCCAGCGGGCTCTGAGTCTCACCTCAACGAGGTGGTTGTCAGGGCCGTAAAGGTCTTTGTCCAGCTCGATGACCAAACTCTTGAAGAAGGAAGAGAACTTTCGCTTCTGCTTGCTAGGCTGTGGGAGAGGAACAGGGACCGTGGGGGCAGAACAGGGACTGTGGGGCAGAATGAATTGGGAAGGGCTGGGGCTGGTTGGGTAGGGTGGCAAGGTTAGAAGCCGGCCTCTGCACCCCAGCTGTCTCTCTAGGCCAGCCCCCCACCCCCCCACCCCCGCCAGGGCTGACTCCCTAACCCTCAGCGCAAACACCTAGTTCGGTCCTCAGCCCAGCCCTGTACCCACCCCAGGACACTGGAGAGACCTGGGCCAGGACGTACGTCATCCAGGAGCTTCCCCTCCACCCGCAGCTCCCAGGAGGCTATGCTGCCGTCAGAGTCCTCTGCATCGGGCTTGGCAGGGTTGAAGGTGTTGGAGATATAAAGACGCAGCTTCCGCTTTTGCTGCAGAAATAAGTGCCCCACAGGGTGAACACTGTGCGTCCCCCAACCCCGGGCAACCCTGCCTCTCCCTCCGTTCTTGGAGCAGGACGTGCAGCCCTCTTCCCGCCCCGAAACGGAGGCACCTTCATCGGCCGCTTCAGAGCCTCCTGGATGTCCACCCGCTTCCGCATGATGGTCTGATCCAGTTTCCTCTCAAACGCCAGGAGGTCCATGTAAGCCTGCGACTCAGGGACCAGCTCCCGGATCTGGAAGAGGAGGAGCAAGGCAGGGAACCGGGGGCTCAGCCAGTTTTACAGGTGGAATGTGTGCTGGGAGTGAGTCATGGGTGTGAGACCATTCTGGGACTTTGAGAATGACCATGGGACCCATGGGGCCATGGGACTCCGTGTCCAGGAGTAGTGGCCTCGTGTGTAGGGATAAAATTTACATCTCCCTCCAGGGAGACCCTGCATTTATTTCATCACTAGGGGAGGCCAGAGCCACTGTGGAGCCCGGCAAACTCTAGGGCGTCACCTCCTCCTCCCGTTCTTTCTTTTGTCATACAGCCGTCGGGCTCTCTCTGCGTGGGTGTCTGCAAAGTGGCCAGGGCCTTGGGATCCTTGAGACAATCAGGAGGTGTGCTGGCTTGCCTCTACCCGGGCCCTCACCTAGCCACTCCAACGGACGTCTCCACCACAGGCTACTGCCCCCGTGCTCAGCTCCGTCCGTCTTGCGTCCACCGGAATTCAGGCCACCGCACCCGGCCCGGGAGGCTACCTACCCTTTAGGATTCTGTTCCTTCCCTCTGCCCCACCCCCTCCTCCTGGCCTGGGGAGCCTCACTTCTTAATTAGCTTTTTAAACAAAAAGTAAAAGTGACTGTGACCGTTGAGGCTCGGCCCCTCAGGGGGGAGGGGAGACAAATGAGGTAGGAGGGGTGGAGGGAGGGGAGGTGGAACAGCCAGAGGTGGGGGTGAGCTGGGGGCTGCTGTGAAAGGCACTCACCCTTTGAGGGAGGATTTTGTCAGCCATCTTCCTCCTCTTGGCACTGTACATTTTTTAAAGAAAAAACCAGGTTACCATGGCGACAGATCTGGGAGTAACGAGGCCACCTGCTAAATTATCCCGACATCTCCGCCCGCCTGGCTGGGGTTCCCACAGCCCGCTCCTCTGCCTGCCCAAGGGGCTGCAGCGGTCATGTGGGGCATCGGGCTCTGTCCTCTCATGGGAAGCAGAGGAGACTGTCCTTTCTCTGGCGTGGGAGCCCCCTCCTGCCCCACGGCCTCCTCGGGGCCAGACAAATGTAGACTTAGGAGGGGCTGGAGCAGGGAGCTGCGTAAGTGTTTGGGGAAAGCTGGGGAGGGAGGAGAGGGAGAATGGCTCCTGAGCACTGGCCTGTGCTGCTAAGCTGGGGTGCACCGTCCAAGGGAGAGGAGCCGACTCCCTGACCCCAGCCCCAGGAGCAGCAGGAGGTGAAGGCATCAGGCTGGTGAGGAGGGCACCCGTGCCCCACCCTGGGCTGGGAAGGAGCCACTGACAGGCAGAGTGCCTCTGCCCTTGGACCCAGAGACACACCCGCAGGGATCCCGAGAGTGTATGGGGGCACGTTTTCCTGGGGATGTGACTCTGGGCTGGAATTGGCTTCTTCTCGACCCACCAGCTGCTTCAGACTCCCCGAAGCACCCCAGGAAATCCTTGGCGAGTTCGGACTAGAACCCAGCCTGCAGGGCGGCTGGTACTGCCCCCGTGCGGTGTCCTCAGCTACTCCCCTCCCTGCCCCCAAACCGAAGGCTAGGCCACCGGCTTGCGGTCCAAGTGGACTGGCTTTGAACGAGTCATCTGTGGGACGCTCTCCGTTTATACAAAATAAATCCTGGACTTGTTAGCTGCCAACAGAATTCATCGTCGGATTCCTATACACAGGGAGTTCTCCTTGATGCGTAAAAATTAGTTAATAAGGAGGTCACAGCCATATTCTACACTTCACAGGACTCCACCTGGGGAGCCGAGGGAAGCATGTGTAACAGCTAAAGACTGGGACCCAAGGGGGCATCTCTCTCGGCTCTCACAAGGAGATGGGCTGGTCCCCGGTGCCTTGGGGGCGCAGACCTGGATGAAGGGCAGATTAAAGGCGCTCCTCCACCTTTGAGGACCTAAGAATCACCTGAGAGCACACACAACTGGGGAGAACCCCACCCCGCACCCACAGGGCAGATTCCCAAGCTCCACCTCCCGGCCCCCTAACCCCACCGCGGCCAGGTGGGGCATCTCAACAGCCAAACCAGGGGACTCCGGGGAAGGTGCGCCGGGCAGCCGCACTTGGGGAAACACGGCTGCCAGGCTCCCGGCTCTCAGTCCGCCCGCCAGCGCCCACCTGCCCCGTGCCCAGGACGGAAGCGTCCCCCAGAGCCTGGGAACAAGGGGTGGAGAGAGGGACGGAGCAGGTGACAGGGAGAAGGGCGCGACGGCCGCGGCTCGTCTACGGTGGGCACACAAAGGAACCAGAGCAGTGCCCGCTCAGTCCACCTCTCCCGAGGGCAGCCCTCCCAAGACGGCGGGTTCCCCGCTGATCACTCCTCCCCGCCCTGCCAATCCCGCAGCTCGCCCACCCCGTCCCTGCGCCCGCCCCCTCCGCGCCGGGCCCCACTCACCTGCGGCTCCGCGCGGGGGCGGTGGGCACCGGCTGTCCCTGGCTCTGGGCCTGGCTCTGGCCGGGCGGGGGCGCTGCTCTCTTGCGGGCCGGCTCCATGCCCGCGGGGGCCAGGCCGGGTCGCACGGCGGGGCTGCCCATGTACGGGGAGCCCGGGGGGCCCATGGGCGCCCCCTGGTGGGGCATCCGGGCTCCAGACGGCATCCCGGGGCGCTGGGGTGGGGGTGGGGGTCGGGAGTGAAGCAGAATCAGGCGCCCGCGGGTCAGACCCGGGCCGGCTGCAGGCGCGGCGAGCCGCGTCTCCCCCACCCCAAGGCCCCGGCCGCTGACCCCGCTGCAGCCCGCGTGAGCGAGGGTGGGAGGGGCAGGGGCGCCGGAACCGCGCCGCTTTGGCGGAGGGGGCTTTGCGTCTCGCGGCAGGAAGCTAACTGAAGCCAGGCAACCGCACGGGGCATTGTCAGCCCCGGATTTGCGGAAGGTACCGCGGAAAATGAATATGAATGGCGCCTTTCCCCCTTTTCAAAGGATGGGCACAGCCACATGCTCCTCTGTACGGGCCCTTCCATCCCCACTTGACAGATGAGGCAACCGTGGCTCAAGGAGAAAGCGACCCAGCCAAGGTCACGCAGCTTCGAGCCGCCCGGGCGTCCGGGGGTCCGCTGCTCCCCCTCGGCTGGGGTCCTGGCTCCTACCGGGCCTCCCGCAGGCCCCTCTTCCCATTCATTCCCTGCTTCCCTGGCGGTCCGCCCCGCATTCGTCACCCCTCCCCCGTCTCCACCCAATCTCCTCTCTGGACCCCTGCTTTGAACCCCTTGGCCCCAACCCCTACCCCCTTGGGCTGAGTCCAAGCCTAGCCACCCAGGGACCTCGCTGACTCAGCCCACCCCCACCATTTGCTCCCAAGGCTGGAGGTGGGGCAGGAGGCCGCCTGAGTGCCTGAGGTCAAACCCCACCCACATTCTCTGATGGGGAGGTGGACAGCAGGGAGCCCCGAGAGGTGGGCTGGGTTGGTCCTAAGCAGCCACATTGCCTCTGACGTCCATCTCCGCCTCCCCGTTGGCCTGGATCACCGGACATGGTCCCATCTGTCCTTTACTTCCCATCCCACCCCAGTGAGGTCACAGCTTAGGGTTCAGAGTGGGCAGGGAGGGGAGGTGGGAATAGGCCCTTGACACTACCCAGGTGCTCAGGCAGGGTGTAGCTGAGATGCAAATACACGAAGGAGAGGGTTTCACAGACTTTTACAACCCCCCTTGTCCAGACGCCGGAAGGGAGAATGGGGAGGGTCGCAGGGGATGTGAAGTGGAGGGTGGGTGGGATGGGGACTGGGCCCAGCCCAGCAGAAAGATTAGGGAGAAAGGGAGGCAAACCCTGTGCCCCGTGAGCACTTAAATACAACCGATTTACCCCCAGGCACAAGGGGGAGCTCTGGTCCCCACCTAGGGAATCCCTTCTGTCACTCCTCCCTCCAGCCCAGCACTACCTCTGACCCTAACCTCCAGCCAGCCAGCTGTCTCTGTCCATCTCTCCCCCAGTGAAACCTGCTGGTCCATGTGTCAGCCTCCCCCACCCACCTGACCCTGTCACTCACACCTCCAGGGTGGCGGCCCAGAATGAAACCCAGGCCGGCCATTCCCCACCAGCACAGATGGGGCAACCGGGAGTGGCACAGTAGGACTCGTGGCCCCACCAAAACCAAAGCTCTAAGTTGGCCAAAGAAAAATCCCAAAATGTAGCCTTTCTCCCTCCTAGATGGGCTTTGTAAAAGGGCGGGAGTGCTCCACGCAGCCAGGTCAGGGCTGGTCACTTGGCTGACCAACACAGACACCCCTGGGAAATGATCCCAGAGATTGGGCCGGGGGACACTACCCCAAGGAACCTATTTTCCCTATCAGCTGCTCTCCCATTTGTCAAGGTCAGTAATACTCGCTGCTGATCGGCAGAGGAGGCCCCAGAGAGCTGGGGCAGCCACCAGGGCCACCCCGGTGAAGGGCCAAGACTCTAGGAACTCGGGCCTCCCCCACGAAGAACATGCTTTCCTTGGGGTCACCACCAAATTTGGCCACAGGAAACCTGACAGTTCCATCCATGCCCGGCTCCGAAGCCAGCACCCATCCCGAGTTCGGGAGCTCCTGCCTCTCCCAAGCCGCTGCCCTCCACACCCCTCCCCGCCGGGCCCCTGCTGCCTCAGCCTGAGGCTCCCATGCCCTCAGGTGGCCCTGAGCTCCCTCGGGTCCCCTGTGTGCCTCCCAAGGCTGCTCTTGGCAGGACCGTGCTGCCCTGCCCCTTCAGTCTCTAGGCCTCAGTCAGGTCTCTGACGGCAGCCCTCCCTTCACACCTTTGAGGCATCAAGGACATCAGCCTTTTGTGGCCGCGTCAGCCAGTGGGACCCTGGGGCCTCCTGCTCTGGGGTCTGTCCCTAAAGAGGACCTCTCTCTGACCCTGATGGCCGAGACCATCAGCAAAGCCCCAGAGCCCTCCTGATGGGATGCAGAGATTGTTCAGCCACAGAGCTTCCTGCTCACAGTGCCTCCAGGGGTCACCTGCTCCTTGCTCCTGAGATACGATCAGAGACACCCTACCAACCTACCAGCCGAGGAACAGGCAGCCTAACCCAAGCCATGTCCCCCACCCCCACCCCCACCCCCAGGGCAGGGGCAACACCTGGGCCCACAAGGGAAAGAACAGAAGGAACCATGTCTGGCACAGAGGGGGACCCCCCACTTGGGGGGCACAGTCCTCAAGTCCCACCCCTAGCCCCTGACAAGAGCCCATCCCGGGGCACCCATCCCCGGCCGGCCGCCTGGCGACGTGCTGGGGTGCCAGAGCGCCAGCACCGTCCCGGGGCTGGGCCGCGGTCGTGGCGCCCCCTCCTAGCCGGTGGGAGAGCAGGAGCCCCCTCCCGGCCTCTCCCGATCATCCCTCCATTCAGCCCGCGCCAGCTCGCTCACCCTCCCCCGCTAACTTTCCCCCACTCACCACCCCATGGACCAGAAACTCAAAAAGTTTGCTTTTCGTGGCTTTGCGCGCCCCTCCGGCAACTTCGTCCGCGGCCATCGGGGTGGGCTCAGCGGCTCCTCTCACTCTCTTTCTCTCTTCCTCTTTCTTTCCCTTTTCTGCCTTTTTTTTCCTCCAACTCTCCCCTCTGAGTCCTGCTGGGCTCTCTCACACTTCTACTCGAGCGGAGTGGGGAGGGGGCCCCTTCAGGGCTGCCCTGACGGCCCACGGCCCACGCCGCCGCCGCCCGCCCGCCGCCGCCCGCCGCCGCGGCTGCCGCATTCCTGCGCTGATAAGACAGAAATAGTCCGGCGGCCCGGGGTCTGCCTGTTGACTCGGCCGGGACAGAGAGGCCGCCTTCCCAGCCCTCGCTGTCCAAACAGCGCAGATAAGCCGCCAGGCACGCCGGCTCGCGGGCGCGGGGCAGCGGCTCTGCAGCCGAGGCCGCCCGAGGGCCGCGGGAGGCGGCGCGGGGAGGGGACGCGAGGGAGGTGGCCGGGGGCTTGTCCGCCACCAGGCTCTCGCCACAAATAGTTGCTCGGTTAGGGAATCCGGCGGCGGGGCCGGGCAGGGAACAGTCAGTTCCAACTTTCCCCCAAGTGGCTCCTGCTGCATTTCTGAGGCCCTTTCCCCAGAGACCTGGCAGGCCAAGTAGGGAAACATTCGCTGGAAGGAACGGGGGGAGCCCGCGCCCGGCCCAGGCCTTCTCCCGCGCCCGGCGGCGGCGCGGCGGCCGTGGTGGGTGTGCCGGGGAGGCGGCGTCCCCTGCGCCCACGGATGTGTGCGCCCTTGTCTGCCCGCGAGTGTGTCTGCACCCTGGGGTGGGCACGGCGGTGGCTGTGGGTGTGGATGTTTATGTGCGTCCACAGACAAATGCCTTCTCTGTGTGCCCCGCTCCACGGGAGCCGCGGGTGCGAGTGCGCGCGCGCGCGCGGGTGCGTGTGTGGCAGGACCTGGCCTGTGTCTTCCAGCTCCGTGGGAGTCTATTTCTGGGTCTGTGAGTCTTTGTTTGTGTGAAAGTGAGGGCAATAGGGGGTGTAGTTTGGAAAGAGGGAGGTGGATCAGGCTCATGAGAACAGGAAGAGAAAAATGTGGGGGAAGCGAGGAGCTAGGGTGGGTGCATGTGGATGGATGGGGATGAGAAAAGCAGGGCCTGATGGCTTTGGAATGGGGTGTAGGGTAGGAGGAAACTCAGAGGATTGGGGCTGCTGGATATGGTAGGGCCCACCTCAGGACCTGGAAGGGAGCAGGGGTAGGGGAGACGTTAGGCGAGAGCTCTGGAAGGCTGGTGTGGTGGGAGCTGGCAGTCCCCTGGGTTAAGGAGGGACAGGAAATAGGAGGGGCGAATCCTGAGATCCACAGGCTGGGAGCCCTGGCACCGCCCCTGTCCCAAAAGACCACACCCCTCTCTCCTCCTTCTGGAGGAAGAGCCCCTGTGGGCTTTGGGACCACAGTGGGTCAAGTTTACGGACCTCCTGGGGCTGCACTGTCAGGATCCAGGTCGGGGGTGGGCAATGTGTTGGGAAACTCATTTGAAGTTAGGCCCTCCAGGTCCAGCATGGTTCTAGGGGGATGTGGGTGGGGGCTGGCCCTTAACCCTTCAGAATGCCTTCAGAGGTCAGGACAAAGCAGCATGGCAATATTCAGTATGGGGAGCCCCGTCTGACGGCATCTTGGTTTTCCTCGGGCCCTTGTGTGCTCCTGGGCCCTTTGGACGCCCACTGTTGATCTCCCGAAAGGCCAGAGAAGACATGTGGTCCACGATGCCCCCTCTATGCCAGGTGGGAGACTCCCTTCCTACCAAACCTCTACCCAGGTCACCCCCCAGATGCACGCTCACGGAGCCTGGGCCCTGGGGATGGGTGGGTGGCTGGCTTAAATAGGCCGTGAAGCTGGCCACAGGCCACCTGGGGAGGTAATCTCTCCAGCTTGTTCACTAACTTCCAAAACCCTCGCTTTTCCCCATTTCTAAGCCTCTGCTCCCAATATTCATTGGAATGCCCACTGCCTCCCATCTGCCTGTCCAAAGCATAGTCGTCCTTCAAAGCCCAGCTCAGGCTCCACCTCCCCCAAGAAGCCTTCCCAGGTCAAATGCCACTGCCACCTACCCGGCACCATGAATTGGCCCTGGGCTGATAAGGTCTGACGTGCCCTGCGCTTCATGTGCATGAGGTTTGGTTTCCCGTGTAGGCTGCGGCCCCCTCAGGTCAAGGACTGGCTTTCAGTCCCACTCCCCCGGGGACCAGGACTCCGCATGACCAAACGCCTGCTAACACTTGCAGCCACCCACAGCTTGGTGACCAATGGACAGAACTGGTGGGCAATGGACCCAACTCATACTCAGCCACCTACCTGAAGGTGTGAATCACCATGGACACCCCCACCTTCTGAGGGTGCTTCTAGCATAGACGTGTGAAATCACAGGCTCTGGGGGAGGTTCTGGGGGTACTGGGCGCCCAGATAAACCCCTCTAGGCTTTGTGTAAATCAGAGTTCTCGATTCTTGGGGGTGCCTTTTGGGAAAGATGACAGCAGAGGAGGTGGATGGGCACCCCAGCTTAAGCAGCTGAGAAGTTTGGGGGTGGGACTGCCCAGCATTTGTGAGGGGCTTGGTTTGGTGGGAGAGGGTTGGGAGAGGGGCAGGCCAAAGACTATGGTGGAACTTAGGAGCTGGTATCACTCAAGTTCACATCTTGGGCCAGCCCCGCACCCTGGGGGCCAGCTATCCCTTATGCCGCATAGGATGCACACACCAGGCACACGCACGAATGCACACACCAGGGGACAGGAGCCACAAGGATCCGCACCTGGGGGCACACCTTAACCAATTCCACGTGTCGCCCACAAGGCCGCCTTCACAGGGCACCCTCCTGTCCCCCAGCCGCCTGCCTGTACCAGGGCGACCCTAGAGGTGCCGGCGCAAGGGAGCCGTCAGGCCAGAAAGCCGAGGCGCGGTGCGGGGGCCCCGCCTGAACTCCCACGTCACAAAGGCCAGGATCCCCAACCGCTCAGCCCCCAAAGGGCGCTCAGCCGAGCCCGCCACTTTCTCCTGCCGGGTGGGGAGCCGGCCATCGAAAGTCCTGATTCCAGCGGGCAGGGGGCTTCCTCCCAGTCCGCGCAGCCCAGGGCGCCCGGCTCGGGCGGCGCTCCGGCCAGGACCCGCGCGCGCGTGGCCGGCGCAGGGCGGGCGCCCGGCGGCCCGGAGCCGCAGTCCCCCCTGCCGTCCCCCCATCTCTGCTTCCCCCGGCGCCGAAGCAGCACCGGCACCAAATGGCAAAGCGCCGCTCCCCGCGCAGGGAGAGATGCGCCGGGCGGCGGGATGGGCTCGCGGCCCCCACCGCCCCGAGGGCCGGGGCGCGTCCTGGCCGCGGCCGCCCACCCTCGTCCTCTCCCACCGGGCAGGGGCCGCGGCCGGCCCGGCCGGGCATGCGCACTGCGCCTCCCGGCCTTTGAAGGTCAGCCTAGGGCCTCGCTGCAGGACGGGGGAGGGGAGCGCAGCGCTGCGGCGAGGAGACTTAACCCCTTCCCTGCGGGAGGGCGGCCGCCGGCCGGCCCGCGCCGGAGCCCCACCCTCCTGCCTTCCGCGGAGGTCCCATTTCGGGGGACCCCGCCGCGGGGAGGGGGAGGAGAATGTAGGGAGGCTAGGGAGAGGAGGGGCGCCGGCACGGGGAGAGGGAGGAAGGCAGGGGAGGAACAAAGGAAAGCGGGCTGAGGCGAGGCGAGAGCTTGTTCCGCCGCCTCCTTTCCCTCTACCCCGGCGACAAAGCTTCCTTAGCGGAATGGAACTGCCCTTGCGGATTGGCGGGATTGGGGCGTGTGTGTGTGTGCGCGCGCGCGCGTGAGAGAGAGAGAGAGAGAATATGAGAATGAGAATGAAGTGAGACCACCAGGAGCTCTCAGGCTGATGACCCCTGATGTCAGGGTCCTGGACCGTCTTTAAAACCCAGCCTACACAATGCCATTTTCCCTCTGGTTACTACACCCTAGGGCAAGCCCGGAGCCACAGTCTCCCCTGCTGTCCCAGCTCACCTGCCCAGCAGGGGAACACTGGCTAGGCCATGGGCTAGGCCCAGTCCCCAGAAATGAGTGGAGGGGAGTGTGCACCTTAATGCCCACCTCCTAAGGGGCTTCCTCCAGCCAGCAGACAGGACATTGGCAGGCCAGACCATGGGCAGCATGGTGGCACAGCCCTCCTGCCCCTCCACCTCCTCCCCACTTCCCAGGCATAGCACAGCAGCCCTGGGTGCTCCTCTTTTCATGCGAAGATGTTTCTGGGCCAGGGACACCCTGGGCTAGTATCAAGGTGGCTGTCTGTCTCTCTGTGACACTTCGGCTTCCTGTGGCAGCTTTGCAAACACATACAAGAGAGACAACTATGACAGGAGCAAAAACAAAAACAAAGAAAAAGTAGGACCAACCGAAATCGTTGAATGACCTTGGGCAAGTCACTGTCCCTCAGCTCCCTCAGGAATAAAAGAAGGGCCTTCCTGCCCTGAAATGCAAGGGTTTTGTCCATAAGACAAACCACACTGGCCTGGTCCACATGCTCGTGAGGATGGGGTTGGCCACAGTGTGCTGTTGGTAAGGCTGAGCGGTGCTCATGGCCCGGCCCATCTTGCAGCTGAGGGGGGACCACAGCATGGCTCTGCCTGGTGGGCCAGCAGGGGCCACCCCATAGAGCCACCCCCATTCCCATTCCGCTCTGCACCAGCTAGAGTTAGGCAAGTGCCAGGGGCAAAGCGGTCCAAGGCCTCAGGCTTGCAGGCTGTCAAGATGCCAAGCAGAAGCGACTCCCTCATCCCCTCCTCCGAGCCCAGGAGCCCACCCCCATCCGCAGGCCTGGGGAAGCCCCCCATGCCCACTAGACCCTCTGTCTAGCTGAAGCCACCCCCTGGCCCTGCTCCTGCCATCTCCAAATGCCTGAGGCTCCTGGGAGGCCCCACCCCCCTTTAGGTCCCAACACCCTGCTCCCCCTTCAGATCTCAGCAGACTCTGGCCATGGTGTGGGGAGCACGGGGCAGTGTGCTGGCGTTCTGTGGACACCCAGCTCTGCTCATGGCTGGCCACGTGGCCCTGGGCAGGCTCCCTCCTCCTATGGGCCTTGTTCCTCAGCTGCCAGGTGAGATGCTGCTGCCTTAACCCGGACCTCTGAGGAGTCCAGAAGGGCCCAGGGGAGCCAGAGAGCTGCCCCCTGTTGCTGGACCCCAAGCATGGACTCTGGCTCCCTGAGCTCCCTGGCCTAGGAAGACCCTTGGCTGCACTTCATGACCAGTGTCAGGACAATGTCACAGTGACCGGATGTCCCACCCCCTCACCCTGGAAAGCGTCTGAAGCCTCAGCTACTATTCTGACCAGGTGATCAGGGGGATTTCTGCCAGCCACTACATCCTGAGGTCCCAGATGTCACCTGAGTGAAGAGAACTGAATACAGAAAAGAATTCATCTGCATTTCCTTGACGAAGGCAGGGGTGGGGGGGCATTAACCCAGCTGGCAGTGGGCAGAGGAATGTAGAACATCCACGGAGGCAGCCCAGGAACCTGGCCTCCCAGGTGCCCTCTGCTCCGTCCAAGTCACGGGGGAGCCCCGCGCACAGGGTCTGAAATGCACTCTCTCCCCTGCATTCACGGGGCCGGGGTGCCTGGCATGCGGCCCCTCTGCACATTTGCCTTGGCTGCCCCTGCCTTCCTGTGCCCCAGGCCCCCCTCAACTCTGCACACGTGGTTTCATAAGGCTCTATGCACCCCGCTTCTGCTCCCCTCTCCTGCCAACCCTTCCACTCTGTGGTCTCTACGAATAAAATGTCCAGTCCACTCGGCCACTTCTGCGAACATTCTTTTGCTTTCCTGCAGCAGAAGCTGGGTTCCCTCCGAGGATGTTTTTCCCAGATCCCACCCCCACCCCAAAGATCTGGAGGTGGGGTAGGACCCCCCGCACTCCATGGCAGCTGCCTGCAGGCCCCCAGCTTTGCATCTAACCCCCACACACAGTGCCTTCCCATCCTGGGGGTTCCTGCTCCCTGCTCACTGTCACTCCCGCCAGTGTGACTGTCCCTGTCCTCTGCCTGCTGCTTTTCAGACCCTCTGGTCTGGGTTCCATGACCACCTCTCCTCCAGGGGTCCTGCCCCTCCCTTAGCCACTTACACCAGGGCCAGGGGCCTTTCTTGAACCCTGTCATTCCAGCCTTGTCTTCCCCACCCCCGATGCCAGTCTCCGGCCACCCCGTCTCATGCCCTTGCCCCCAGTGCCTGTGACTCCACTGCGACCGCTGGTCCACTCCTGGGACCTGCATCTCTCATCGCAATGACACCTGTATATACTGTGTCCTTTTAAACGAGGGTGAAATGTACGTACAAGTTACCATTTAACCCCCCTTGCATATATCCATGGCCTTCGTACCAAAGAGTTAGGCTTCATCAACTCCTCCCCTGCACCCAGCGCCTGGCTGTGGCCAGATCGACACACCCACCCACGTGGACCTGGTCTCCCCGTCACTTCCGGAGCCCAGACTTGAGTGGTCTCCTGCCACCCGGCTGTCCCAGCCTTTCCCTGGTCCATTCACTTCTGTTCCCATCTCACTCATCTGCCTCCTGCGACCTCCGGGGCCCCCTCCCCTCCTCACTCCCGGCGCTGCCCTTGCTATCTTGCTTCGCTGAGAAAACGGAAGAAACTTCCAGAGGCTCCTGCAACCTCCCACCTCCCCGCAGCTCTCCCATTACTAGCGGGGTTACGGAGTGACGTGTGCTGGCCTGCGGCTGCCTGCCCTGTCCCCTCCCATGGCCATCAGGGACATTGCTCCAGCGATTCTCTTCCACACATCAAGTGGCCCGAGTCCCCTCGTTACTGGGTGCCTCCCTCCCTCTGTCTGCTCGTCCCCTTGTCATTGCCCAGCGACAACCAAACTTCCCCAAAGAGTGGCCTCCGTTCGCTGTCTTTGCTCCCCCCGTTCCAACCCTTTCCAGCACATATGCTACTCACTGCTCCACTGGAAAGGCTCCTGTCGGGGCCACCAATGCCCCCCTCGCCTCGGGAATACTGTCTCATGGTGGCTGTAGGGCACTTCCTGCCTGGGTCTCCCTCCTGGGCTGTCCGGCTCACCTTCCCTTGCAGCGTGGGAGCACACAGGGGCTCGGGCCTGGGTCCTCGTCACTCCTCCACAGCCACGTCCTTGGTGGCTTCATCCACCACCAGAGCTGCGCAGGCCACGTCTGTGTGGACAACCACCAAAGCGCTCCTCCCTCGCAGTCCCCTCCCCTAGTCTTAGACTTGGCTGCCCGATGACCTGCTCAGCCTCTCCACCTGGGCCCTTGGCAGATGGCTCCACCCCGAGCCACCTACGCAGATGGCTCCTGCTCAACGCCCACCGGCCTCACCCTCCTTCCGGCCGCGCAGGCCCACCACCTCCGCGTAACCCTGGGGTCCTACCTTTCTTGCACCTCCCCCATCCGATCCGAGTGCGGGCAAGTCCCTCTGGCTCTGGACCGGAACCCGGTTGGCCCTCACCTCTCCCTGCCACCCCCTGATCCACCTTGGAAATAGCGACTGGCTCGCTTGCAACCCGCCCCGATGGCCTGTTCTCACCGTGGCAGCCAGGGTGGCCCTTTAAAAGGGGACTCTGGTCCCATGGCTGGTCTGCTTGAAACTCCCCAGGCCCTGCATCTCGCTCCCGGTAAAGGCCAGGGTCCTGCATGCGCAGGAGGCACCAGAGGCCACTCCCTGCCGCCCTCGCTCCCCTCTGCCCCAGCCCCTGGCCCAAGTGGCCCTGCATTCAGCCCAGCCCTGGGGCTTTCTTCCTGCTACCAGGATGGCAGGCTCTTTGCATGGCTGACTCTCACCTCCCGAAGGCCTTTGCTCCGATGTCCTCTTCTCCATGGGTGCAGTCTGGCCACACTAGTGAAACTGCAGCCTCCCCTGCCCTCCACTCTCCTTACCAACTTTCCCTGCTCATCCCGTCTCGGGGCTGCACACCGCCCCCCATTCCACACCATCCACTTACTACACTTGCATTTAGCTCCTCCTTCCTTCCCCCCCTTTGAAGGTAAATCCCAAAAGGCAGGGGTCTTTCCGCCTTGCTCCTGAGTAAATCCCAAGTGGCTGGCACACGGTGCGGACTGCGAGCCACCAGGGTGACGAGAGCCCGCGCCAGGTCGCGTGGGGACTTCTAGCACGCTTCCCCACGGGGGCTGCTGTTAGTCTGCTCACATCAGGTAGCACCCGCAGCCACAACGTCATCCTAGGCGACGCCTTTATCGCCGGCCAAGGACTTCCACACGCAGTCACCAGCCTAACCCCGACAGAGACCCCATCAGGCGAGGGTAGGAGTCCAAGGCTGAGGGTAAGGAAAAGATGCCCAAAGAAGCCATCGACTTGCCCAAAGTCACTGTGCTATTTACCGGTTGGGGCTGGAACCGCAAATCAGCCTCCCAACCGCGAGGCCCCTGGGTTTCCTCCTTCACCCCGAGCTTCTATACCTTCCGATGTCTCCATGCAGATGCCTGCCAGCGGGGAGCAGTCTGTCTGTCTGGCTGGCTGTCCCTCACACAGCACCCCTACTCCACCCCTCCCTTCCCAGGCACATGCCTTTTAAAGGAGAAAATGAAGATCCCTGGGGGCTTGTGCATTGAAGCTGAATTGCCCTCAGATATCTCTTTAAATCCCCCCCCCCAAAGGTCCCCAGCAAATTGTTTCAAACACCCGGAATATGAGAGCTAGGAAGCGTGCCATTACGTGGCTAAAACAAACTGCAATGCGCCTGAGGTCCCTTTAGGTCCTGTGTTAACATCACTCAGTAGCCAAAAAAGACAAGTCCATCCTAAGCTTTGACCAAACCCCTGGCTTCTGCGGGTGGAAGTCTGGTGGCTTCTCCTGGCCTTGCGGAGGGACACACGTGTGTGTGTCTCCCTGGCTGGGGGAACACACGTGGATCACCAGGTCACCGTGCTCCTGTCCTGCCACCTGGCCACAGCAGGAGTGCTTCCCTCGGGCACGTGTTACTTGGCCATGGGCAGGTGGTGTTCTGGGGTGGCCCCAGGGCCACCTTGTCCTCCTGCCTTCCTGGTGCCACTTGGCAGCCAACGGTCTGAATAAATTAACCTGGCCTGAGGAAGGTAGGAGAAATGATGTGAGCAGGAGGCAAGAGGACCCCAGGTTTCGGGGGGAACCAGGCAAAAGTACGTGGAGTTGAGAGATGGCCGGCAAGGCCTGGCTGTCATCAGGGGTTTCACAAAGCCGGGCTCAGCCTCCCCAGCGTCCCTACACAGAAGACCCGATAGGTCACCAGACCATGCTTTACTCTTGGGCCCAAAGAGCATGGTGACAGCCACGAAAGCCCGTGAAGACTCACCATGGAGCAGCAGGGACAGAGGAAAGGGTCTTCTTGGGGCCTGGCCCTGCTAGGTGCCTCAACTTGGGTCTCTCACACCTTAGTAACCAGGACCCCTGGTGCCCCACCCACCTAGAGAAGGAATCTCCACCCCAGGGCGTCTCGCCCTGCCCTGCCCTGCGCCCTTGCCCCCAGGTCTGGGGTCTTGCCTTGGCTACTGCAGCCCGGCCTGTCTCATCCAGGCCTGGGACGATGGGGGTCTTACTGCCTTGACTGCTGCTCCAGTTCTTCTGGGGTCCTGTCTCTCCCCAGGCCCTGAACCCACTGTCCTGGGTGGGGTCCCTGCAGATTCCACGGTGGCAGCTCTGAGCTTGGACTCAGGAACAAGGCTTCTAAAGGCCCCTTGGCACTGTTGACATTTGGGGATGCAGAATTCTTTTGTGGAGCTGGTGTCATGTATTGTACGATATTAGAGCATCTCTGGTTTCCATCCGGTGACTTCCACCATCACCACCCCCCCCCCAGTGTGACAAACGCAGGTGCTGCCAGACACTGTCCCTGTCCCTGGACGGCTCAACAGCCCAGGGCTGACAACCGCTGCTCCAGAGGCCCTCAGCTGGGGGTGGTGCCTGGCTCAGCCACCCATGACCCCAACCTTGTCCAAGTTACCTGACCTGTCTGAGCCTCTTTTTCCCCATTTACAAGGCAGGGAGCTGTGCCTGACTCACAGGTGGGTGGGGGTCAGGGTGAGGTGGTGTGTGCACAGAATCCGGCCTGCTCTATGCCGCTGCTCTGCTCCCCCCGGGCCCGGGTCCTGCCGCAGGTGGCAGTGGTGGCTGGAGGGGGGATGAAGGAGGACCGGGCGTCCCATCCCAGCGCCCCGGGCACGTGCCAGGGAATGGCTCTCACAGTGACGCCTGCAGCCCCGGAGCCTGGCCCAGCGCTGGGTCAGCAGCTGGGAGGTGGGGTCCTTTCGGAGGAGAGAGGCAATCGCCCTTAACAGCTCGCTGCTCAGAGCTGTGGCTTGGTGGCAGCTGGCCTTGGTGGCCGCCGTGCCGAGGGCTCTGGGAGCTGGTTGCAGGGTGGCCACCGCTGGCACGCGCAAGTGGCACCCTGACTGAAAGCCGGGGTACGCGGCACGGAAAGGAAGAAGGTCCCCCTCCGGCTCAGCGCAGCCCATCATTGGGAGAGCTGGAGCTGGGTGTGGAGGCTGTGTCCCAGCAGCCAGGGCCCTGGGGCAGAGGCAGGGAGTCCAACTGTCCCCGGGGTCATGCCTCCTGGAGGTCCTGGCCTCTGGGCGCTCATCTCCCTCCTGCCTAAGGCATGACTCCCAGAGCTGCAGCAGCGAGCACAGCCCCTGTCAGGGGATGAATGTGTCCTCCCTCCAAAGTCCTTTGTTGGAGCCTCTCACTCAGCACCTCAGGTGGGACCTTGCTTGGACATGTGGCCCTTACAGAGGTCAGCAAGTTAAGATGAGGTCCCTAGGGTGACTCTGATCCCAGATGACTAGTCTCTCTATACCACGGGGGACTCGGACGCAGAGGCTGACGCATGCAGAGGGATGGTAAGGGGAGGGGAGGGGACGCAGGAGAAGACGGCCACCCAAAGCCAAGGGGACAGCGCTTCCTCACAGGTCCCCGCTCATAGTCCCCAGGTGGAAGCAGCCTGCTGGCTCTTCACCCCAGACTTCAGGCCTCCAGAACGGCGAGAACAGGCACTTCTGTTGCGCCAGCCCTTGTCTGCGGCACTTTGCGGCCGCCCAGCACTGCCCCTCACTGTCCCTCCACAGGTCAGCCCGTGACCTCGCACCCGTCCGTGGGCCATCTGCTCCACCCTATCCTACGCATGGCTCGCAGAACAGCACGCTCCAACAGCCGGCCCAGAAGACCAGCCTGCGTCTCTCACTGCCCCTGGGAACAGGAGGACAGCAGTGCCAAGTCCTGCCTGCCATCTGCACCTCAGTCTCCCCGGCGTGAGAAGGGGCACCTCCCCATCTCACCTGTCCCGCTCGCTGGGCTACTGTGAACTGCACAGCGGTCATGAGAGGACATGGGGACATTTTCTTTAGGTCGCAGAAGGCCGAATAAAGTCACTCCTATTTCTTCCTGTCCATAGCCACCTAGTTGCGCCCTAGCCCGTTATCCTGGCTTGGGAGAGTCCGAATCTCAGTGGCATTATCCAGCACACTTGCTGTCCGTTTCAGCCGTGCACCACTCATACATCCAGTGAGCACGACACGCCCTCTTCACCCAGGTCTTTGCAGAAGGGCGTGAAAAAAGGGCAGGCCCCAGGACGAAGCCCCCTATCCTGGCAATCTACCCCACGTTGGGCTTCCTCTTCAACCGGGAGTAGAGTTACCCCATCGCAGGAATATCCAGTTCCATGCTGGAGGGCCGGCGGTAGCGTAAAACCAGCCGCACCATGGGAACTGGCGAACGGTACAGGTCAGCGCTCAGCTCTCCGTTCCCAGCCTGCGAAGGGCCCGCTGTTGGATATTTACCTGCACACCCCCACAGGCGGCCCATGTGATGTGCCAGACTCAAGATTTGGGGGAAGATTTTGTCCCATAGCTCCCAACCAACACACTTGTCTTCATAGAGCTTAACAGCCTACCAAAGAGTTCAACACTCATGACATAATCTGCTTCTTTCAACATCCCAGGAAGTAAAAGGACAGGATAATATTACTATATCCATTTTTAAAGATGAGGGTCTCAGGCCCTGGCTGGTGGCTCAGTGGAGAAGGCGCCGGCCTGCGAACCCAAAGGTCACTGGTTCGATTCCCAGTCAGGGCACAGAACCAGGTTGCAAGCCAGGTCTCCAGCCAGGTTCGTAGCTGGAGGCAGGTGAAAGGCAACCATTCATTGATGTTTCTTTCCCTCGCTGCCTCTCTCCCCTCCCCTCTCTCTAAAAAGAATAAAAACTTAATAAATAAATAAAGATGAGGGACTCAAAGGTCAACGATGGACACAGAGTGAGACAGTGAACTAGTGTCAGTGGACTAGTGTGGGAGGAGGGGTCGGTCCTTGCCCCCGGGGTTTACATACAGACAAGTGGGGGGGGGGTGTCGTTCCACAGCAGCCCCTGCCCTACCCATCAGCAACATACCATGGAGAATTAATGAGCGATGCTCCCCAAAATAGAATCCCTATCTGGTGCTCGGGAGGGAGTCCTCAAGTTTCAACAAGGTTCTTCGCAGTTTGTTTATAATTCGTCAGTGGCAAGAGACTACCTAAAGTGACAGCAACTCAATGCAATGTTTCTCAAACTGAGCTTCACTGACACACGAGGGCCCTCAGGTTCTGCGGGGGAGGGACAGCCTGAACAGGAAGACTGGACAAAATGACAGGGGGCAGGGGGTGGGGTGAGGAAAGTTCAAGGTGAATAGTACAAACCGGGCAAGGCCTTGGCCAAGACCCCTCTGAGCCTTAAACACTCTTAGAAACCTTAAAAATGGACAGATTTCACACTTAAAAATAGCAAGACTTCCAGATTCTCTTCAGAAATGGAAAATCTGGCAACAGAAGCCCACCTTTGCTTTGGAATAGTCAGATGGAGGTGGGAGAGGCTGCCCTTTCTGGAGAGGAAGGAGCTCTCCAATTCAGCCCCCTTTCCCTGTTTCAGGGGCCACACACGCTGATGCCCCTGGGGCCCAGTAATTAATGTAAATGAATGGCCTGGGCGAGCAATAGGACAATTAACCTTTGACCTTAGGTCTCAGTGCCAGAGGGACAAGGGTCCCACTGCTTCCACTGCCATTTGGGTCACCGCATGCTTCTGAAGGCTGGAGGGACACCTAACCTCACAGTGCCCCAGTTTCTCCTCTTACAAGGGATGACGAGTAATAGCATAATCAATAAAATATAATTTTTAAAAAGTGATGACAAAAGCCCCGGCTGGCAGCTCAGTGGATAAGGCGCCAGCCTGTGAACCCAAAGGTCACTGGTTCGATTCCCAGCCAGGGCACAAGACCAGGTTGCAGGCCAGGTCCATAGCTGGAGGCAGGTGAAAGGCAACCATACATGGATGTTTCTCTCCCTCTTTTCCTCCCTCTCTAAAAATAATAAAATCTTTTTAAAAAAGTGATGACGATAATAATGGCATGTACCTTAAAGCGTTTCGGTGAGGATAAATCAGTTAAATCATTAAAGGCTCTTAAAGCAGTTCTTAAATTCTCCATGAGCCCTCCATCAACACCAGCTACTATCATTCTGACCCTCTGTGCCTGGCCCTGTCCCCTTCTGCCGGTGGCCTCTTAAATCTCAGGTGCTGCTGAGGAAGTGAGGGGTGGACAATGGGGGTGGAGGGCAGTTTCAGGGTACATGTGGGGGAGTCTTCAGAAGTGAGGCTGCCATCTATTGAACAGTTGAACAAGCATATTTAATAAAAATCCTTACTGGTTTTAGAGAGGGGGAGAAAAAGGGAGAAAAAGATCAACGTTAGAGAGAAAAATTTATCGGCTGCCTCTCCCACGTGCCCTGAGCAGGGCACACCTGCAGCCCAGGCATGTGCCCTGACTGGGAATCGAACCTGTGACCTTTTGGTTGATGGGACAACATTCCAACCAACGGAGCCACATGTTTTTTTCTTACTTTTCTTAGAGCCACATTTTTGAAATGGTTCCTAGGACAGGGTCTTTATCTGAAGGGAGAGGTCAGGGTGAGACAGGTTAAGGGATGGTAAAGGAGGAACTCAGTGGGGAAACTGAGGCAAGGAAAAGCAAAAGCAAAGCAATGCTTCCCGCTAGGTGGGGAGGGTGGAGCAGGACCTGTGACAAAGCAGGAGCTCAGCTTCTCTCCCCTCTATGCAGGTGGGAACCTCCCCGCTGTTGCCACAGCTCCTCCTCAAAGCCACCCACCTGCACAGCCCTGCTGGTCATTCAGCTGCTGGACCCCAGTCCAACTGTCCACAGGCCTGGAGGGCCACAGGGACCCCTATGGACGCCCATGCTGGCCCCCTTTCCTTTTCCTTTCCACTCAAACCTTTCTTAGTTTTGAGAGGCAGGGTCGGGCCTCTCAAACACGCAGGCTGCATCAGGCTGGTGGGGCACCGCTCGCTGGAAAGACAGGCTCAGGTTTACCAGATGACTGCACTTGAGTTCACAGATGTGGGATCAGGGACAAGGACATCCTGGCGGGGGGCGGGGGGCCACCCAAGGGCTTCTCACTGCCCCTTTTCAGACTTTACAAACCAACAGCGGTTGGGCCTGGAACCGAGGGAAACACTGGTCACTGACTGACACGGAGTCTGGGGTCCACAGGCACCCCCCGGAGCAGGGGCAATACTGGGTGTCACGTTTCCGCCTGGGCACTGAAGACAGCGCTCTGACTCCCACCACACGCTGGGCCCGCGAGGGCTCTGGGCCGAATGCTCAGTACTCAGCATCTGCTGAATCTCTGCGGAAGGGGCCTTAGGTCCCACCTCACAGACAACAGGCTGAGCCAGGCCTGACTAAAGCCAAAGGCCGGCACCGCTGGGCAGCCCTCCGGCTGTCCCTCCCGAGCGGGCGCCTAGACCAGGAGTCGCCTGCACAGGCCCCCAGCTGGAAACATCTGGAGAAGCCAGCACTGGAGGCTCCTGAGGGCGGATGCGGAGAGTGACATGTCCAGAGGCAGACAAATGTCACAGAGGCAGACATATTCTTTGTAACTCTGAGGGGCAACTGAGGACGGACTGAGCTTCAGAACGTGGGAACAGGTCCTGTGCTGAAGAGGCTTCCGCACAGGGGCAGCTCAGGTGTTGGCAGGTCAGGGCGGGCAGGCGAGCCAGGGCCACCCTTGGGTGGGGGCGTAGAGAGGGCACAGCCAACAGGAAGAGGGATGGCAGGCTCATTTTAGGGTCAGCTGTCAGGGCCACCACCTTTCTTTCCCGACTGCCTCATTCATTCATTTGCTCGTTCAAGAAACGGTCTTCTGTCCTGTGCGGAACAAAGCAGGTGCAGCCCATGCCTTTCAGAGCTCTACAGGGAAATGTTGAATTTTTTGGCCCAGAAGAAGGTGGGAGGCTACACTAATTGGGGAGGGACAAAGTGGACCTGGACGAAGCAGCATTTGGGTCGAGCCAGGCAGAATGAGCTGAATGAGGCAGGTGAAGGGAGCTGGAAGGGCATTGCCGGCAGAGGGAACGGCATGTGCAAAGGCCCTGAACGAGGACAGATGCCAGAAGGCCACGAGGAACAGGAAGACAGACCAGGCCAGGTCTGTGCTGCAGGGAGCCCATTCTGGATGCCCTTTGTGGGTTGGGGCTGGGGGAGGGGTTCACACGAAGTGTGGGACACAGTCAGGTGGCTACCTCCGTGGCACAGGCAAAAGCCAGCAGTGATGGACCAGGGTGGTGACACAGGAAATAAGGATGGAACTGAGATGTGTCTAGGAAACAAAATCAAGTTAAAAACTGAGCCCTGGCTGGTGGCACAGTGGATAAGGCGCCATCCTGTGAACCCAAGTGTCACTGGTTCACATGGCCACAGGGCACATGGCCAGGTTGCATGCCACATCTCCGGCCAGATCCGTAGCTGGAGCGGGTGAAGGGCCACCATGCATTGATGTTTCTCTCCCTCTCTGCCTCTCTCCCTTCCCCTCGCTCTGAAAATAATAAATAAAATCTTTTTAAAAAAACCTGAGGTGCTTGTTCCGATGGAGAGCAAAGGAAGGGGTAGGATCAGAGGTGCTCCCAGTCCTGGGGGTCGGTAACGTGGCCAGCCCCCATTCTCACTGCAGGGGTTCCCTGGTCTCTTGTGTTCACATGTCACAGAAAGCTTCCACTCTGCTTCTCTGAAAACAGTCCGGAATAGTTCTCTGCCACTGCTCTCCACCCTCCTGTTGGGTGGGATGCTGTCTGCTGTCTGATGGGGTGGTCAGGGTCTGCCACCTACTGGACAAGTTCCTCTCCTGGGTGGGGGGTGAATGTGGGGCTGTTCCTGCCCTTGTCCTGTTGCCACACCCCACATAAGCAGAGCCAGGTCTCCTTCTGGACCTCAGGTCCCTCTTTCTTCAGTCCAGCTGTCCCCAGAGTCACACGGAGAAAGCCCTGCTCTCTGCGCCCATTTCTCAGTTCAGGGCCTGGGACGTCAGGCAGGTGACGGGTCCCTCCCTGAACCCACACTCACCTTTGGGGCGTACCTACTGATCGAGGTCTTTACTGTCCTGTGAGGACAGGCCCCTGACCCCAGCGATGTGATTCTTGGGGTGAAACAAACCTTCCTCTGCCTGGGATTTACCGGAAACCCACTGCAGAGGTTAACCAGCAGGGTCTCCTGAAGGCAGGCAGTCATTCCTCCAGCTTTTCGCAATTGCATCAGTGGACTGAGCGCGACCAGCCGCATTTCTATGGCGCCCAGCTTGGCCTAGGCACTCGCAGGGCATTGTTGAGGATGCTGCTCAACTTGGCCACCCATGCCCCCTTCATGTCACCGCACAGGACAGACTTGTTGGGGTCTCAGGGCCAGACATCACAGTGGTCCCGAGCAAATGGTTGGATTTTTGTCACACGGGCAACGTGAACCACGTGATTGCGCGCGCGCCACCCGTGGGAGGGCCCTGGGCCCCCCAGTTGGCGTGTTGCGGTATGTTGTGCTCTAACCTCTTCTTGGCCACTTGTGTCCCCCACCCGTATTCCCCACGTCCCAACCACCTCTCTGGACATGTCGCTGCATGAGATGGGCCACCCCCTCCTCCCCAGTCTCCTCCACCGCTCCCTCTCAGCACCCTGGTCCTCACTTCACCGCCAGGCCACTCTGTGGTCCAGACAGAAGCCTGGCATGGAGCGACCCATTTGTCAACATGCTCATGAGATGCTCGCATTCCCTGGAGGTTAGGTCACAGAGACGTCAGCTTCCCAGAGCAGATCAAGTGGTGGGCTGGGCTGAGACCTGCTCTCCCCTAGGGTCCCTTACGGGTCACCAAGGGTCTGCACGTGCCTCAGCCCAGGACACAGGGGGACATGGCCCCACAAAGTGTCTCTCGGCGCAGCGCCCACCAAGGCGGGCTGACCCCACTAGGGCAGCAATTCAAGATGGTGGGAATCCAGCTAAATCTGCTGCCATTCAGCCACCTCCTGTGACACCTCCTCCCACGGTACTTCCTCCCCTGACTCCAGCCCATTACTTCTGCCACTCGAATAGGAGCTCGCACTTGCTTTCTCAACTCGAAGCACTGGGGGCGGGGGGAGGGGCACAGTCCCCCGCTCTGCGTGTCTGACCTGGACCTGAGCTGCCCGGGGGGTTGTCAGCATCCCAGTGAGTGACCATTTAGGAGGGTTCCTGGCTCCGGTTTAACTCCCAGGGACCTCAACTGCCTCCCCACCAGCCTCCCCAGCCCCCCTGGACCTGGCCTCTGCCCTCAGGCACCCCAGAACTCCACAGCCGCCCAGGCAGAACACGTGTAGTACATGAACTCATGCCTTTCCCATAAAATTCTGCACCCAGCTAAGGAACAGGTCTGCACTTACCCCAAGATGGCACGCGGGTTGCGGGGCAGTGGCCTCACCTTTCCCGCCCCACTGCATTTGTTTGCACGGTGACCAGCAGCAGGGGACAGTGCTCACTGCCACCCACCACTGCCCCCTCCTCTGGGCCAGCCAGCAGCCGGTGCCCGGCCCTCCATTGCCCTGAGTCCAGCCAGCCTCGCAGGGTGTGTGCAGACAGCCAGGGCTGCTCCTGCCTTCAGGGCGGTGAGCTCCCCTGCAGCTTCTGAGGCGGAGGAAGCTGGGAAGGGCATTCCCGGTCAGCACATCCCCTGACCTTGGCACCAGCACCCCACTCCTGGTCTCCAAAGGCCACCTCGGCTTGCCCATCAAGAGCTCTCCCCAGGTGTCCCTCCTCAGAGCCCTCAGGCCTGAATCCTCAGCCATGGCACTTCCTGTGGGGTGGCCTGAGTTAGCTCCTGCTGGACGCGGGCCCTGGGGGCCGGGGCTGACACCCAGCACCCAGCCTGGTGCTGGGGACTCGAACCAGCGAGGCAGCAGAGCCGCGGGGGCGGCTGGGCAGGCAGAGCGCACACCAGGAGGCAGGCTGCAGACCAGCCCCGGCCCCTCCCCATAGGCTACGGGCTCTCAGGCAGGTGGCCTTCCCACCCCGTGCCCCAGCAGTTCCTCTGGAGCAGGGGACCGCCACGGGCCAGGCAGGACGGCCTCCTGGCACCCTGCCATGCGGACGCTGCAGAAGGTCCAGCTCCTGAGCCGTGGGCATCTCCGTGAGCCCCTCTGAGCCCACCCTGCTCACCAAGACGCACCCCTGCCCCGGTCGCCTGGGCCTTGGGAGGCTTTGAGACATTTGCCACAGCGTGTTGGGGTTGGGATTCTGGAGGTAGGCTTGTGCCGGGGTCGGCAGGTGGCGAGCAGGTGCGCACATGAGGCGTGCACACGTGCAGGCGGCGGGGGGGGTGGGGGGGGGAGGCGGTGTCTGGGTGTCTGTTCGTGCGGAGGAAGTGGAACAAGCCAGAACCCCAGGCCATTTGCACCTGAACTTAAAACGTGGCTTCAGGCTCCTTTGTCCCTGGCTCGCTGGCTTTGAGCGGCAGGACGGAGGGTCGCCTGGGGATAACGGTGGAAGATGTCTGCGGTGTCTGGACAGAGATTCCAGATGTGGGTGGGCTGAGAAGAGGCACTGCCATGGGTCTGGTTGGGGACAGACGCACTGAGAGGGGCCCATGGAGCGTGACCGGAGGCAGAACGCCAGCAACTCTCAGTGGGGCCCCAGAGCTCTTGCTCCCAGGTTGGTGGGAGCGGCAGCGCCTACCTGTACCACGGTGGGTGGGTGCTGAAGGCCTGGAGTCATAGGTGGCAGGGTCCTGCAGCAGGGCGGTCATCCAGTGCCCCCTTGGCGGCTGGGCCCAGAGGCCACTGCGCCTGCGGCTGCAAGCGCCATTCTGAGAGGATCTGAAAGGAGAGGGCAGTGGGAGGAAGGCCAGACCCAGAGCCCCAGGGCTGGTTCAAGGGGCCCCAGCACCCTGAGGGGGCCACCGGGGACCAACCCTACAGGAAATGACCAGGACCCAAGCAGTGGGCGAGGGCCAGCCTGGGCTGGTGGCACAGGGGAGAGTGTGGGGTGGGAGCAGTGGGTATACAGAAGGCAGCCAGACGGTGGCTCCTTGGGGATGGCACTGGGGCAGAACAGAGGGCCCAGGCAGGGAACACAAGTTCTGGGGGACTTGGCAACAAGTTGGGGAGAAAGCAGGCATTGGAGGGGCAGGAATGATCACTGGCCAGGATGGGACCTGGGTGACTTCTGGTCATTCCCAGGGGTGTCCCAAAGGATGTGGGGGTGGCAGGCAGGTAGCACCCTCCCTGTATGTGCGACCTCCCTGGATTCACCGCGTGGGCCCTGGGCCACAGGCTGGTCCAGTACTGAAGTCTCTGGGCAGATGAGGGGGCGTGGGGCCTAGGGAGAGGATGACGCTGTAGGTAGCCAGTGCAGTGTGGGTCAGGGCCACGTGGGGGCCAGTGGCCAGGGGCAACTATGAGAAGGGTGAGAATGATGCCAGCAGGGGAGAGGTGGCCTGCTTAGGGTTGGTGGAGATGCCCTGCCTGAAGGTGGGGGACAAAGGAACACCTGAATGGGAGAGAAGTGGACAGGAAGGGGGTGCCAGGTGGAGATAGGGGAGGTACCAGGTGGGGGAAGGAGGGGAGGGCCTGGCAGGGGGGAGGAGGG